>CAFUXE010000997.1:211686-251301 GCA_903364295.1 Serranus cabrilla | reverse complement strand
CTCTCTCTCTCTTCTTATTGTATCGATAAAAGGCGCAGCCAATTAGGACAGTGACTCACTGATTCTACTTTTGAATTTGGACCAGCCTGATGACTTTTCTGAGAAGCAGTTACTGGCAAATGTATTGACTTTTTCCAAAGTACCAGGCCACACTAATGTAGATTCATGGCGACACCCTGTAAACCCATCGCATCTTCAAAAGCAGGGACTTTAGCAAATATATGCAGATGCAAAATGCCACATAAAATGATCTTCCGACCTCTAGCAACTCCTTGAGCAGCCAGTAGCTATTTTTCTTTAGAAAAAGTTTCACAGAAAAGAAATGCGAGACTGAAGTCTGGTCAAAAAGTACACAATGTAACACATGACTATTCATCCACCCATCACTTATCCTGGTGCCTGTGTCTGTGGTTGTGCTGGCAGCAGGTAAGACATGACAGGACTGGATAACAACACACCAGAGACTCCGAGAGTGCCGGATGATCGGGACTGCTATAGAGATAACTGTATCTCTTTGCATGTCACACGGAGGGAACTCCCACATTCTCTGGGGTAAACACTGAGGTTAACTTTTCATGCTGAGCCCCATTGGGCCCCATGGGTTTAGAAGCAGGCACCAGGTGAGTCCCCTGTGATGCTGCCTCCCAGGCCTGATATCACAGGGTTTACCTGGCTTCCTTTAGGTACGTGTCAATACATCTTTAATGTCCGCTTTGGTTTTGATGATCCTAGACACTGTTTCTCAGTACAGTTAAGCCCTGATTAACGAAGCTTCATAGTGAAAACAGATCTTACACCACTAACTTCAGTGTTCAGCCAGTGTTTCTGACCTTCATGTCTTAAAAATGTGTTTCTATTTACTTCTTGAGTATAATTTCAAGATTATTTTTTCTCACAATGTAGCCAAACCAAAAGCACTAAACAGGTACTCTAGTGTGTTCTGGGAGGACTAACACCTTAGTGAAAATGTTCCCTCTGCAGCATTTGTATTTATATGCAGGCTTTGTGTTCCTTTCTTGACAAACTTTTGTTGGTTGATTATTTCAGCCCTGAAGCTCTCCAAATCCAGCCCAGTCTACTAAAAAAAGACTGAACACAATTTTGGACTATAAGTATATCATGTATAGAAAAGGGCTAATGCCCCTCATCCTCTTGACTGAATGGCCACTCCAGTCCTTCTGATCACAGCTGACTTCACTCCATTGAATTAGCACACAGCCTTCTGGGCTACAGGCTCGGGGGCCATGTTGGAGCCTCAGTGGTGAATATTAGATTGCACGCCTCCAGATCTCATTAAAGGAAGCAACAGGACAATGTCTGCATCTCAAATGAGACCAGAGGCCATCAGGCATCCTGACTCCCTGTTGGATTTACTGATTTGATTGATATTGTGTGTGTGCGTCAGGGTGTAACAGGAGGGTAAGATGTCCCTTTCAGTAAATATAATTAGGTTGCTTTTACAAATTACACAATTGGGGGAAAATTGGAATTTGGGATTGTGTAGCATGCTGTAAATGGCCTACATTATACTGTCCATTACAAACACAGGTGACAAGAAAGAGTCAATGAAGAGGCCAATGGCCAGACACTTACAATATCTTCAGGTCAAGATGTTTCTTCCTTTCTCGTCTTCTTCTCCAAATGACAGTTCACTGAAAAAAAAGATACAGTGTCAATAAGCATAAAACATAATGCGTAAAACATGGCAATAAATAAGCCAATAAATTAGAAAAACACAAGCAATCCAACCAATATATTCTGGACACAGTTCTTGGTACAATGTACTGAAATGTGTCAAACGAGTCCATGAAGACAATAACTGGGTCAAAAAAGATGCCCAGTATTAGCCTCAAATTATTAGCTAAAGTTTTAAATAACATGTACTCGCGCCTGAAGGCAGGACAATTACAGTGGTTAACCAGTGGGCATTAATTAATTAAAGACAACTAAAATGTCCCAATGTCCACTATTAAGTGAAAAGAAGGAGGCTGATACTCCAGAGAGGTGGCATGATAGCCACTAAGAGGCCGTTTACGGTAATTAAACGAATCACTGTGGAATCCACAAAATCTTTTTCACCCTTTTCATTGCGTCTGAATCAGGGCAAGCCAACTTTATGTCCTCCTCATGGTGAAATCTCTACTTACATCACATCCCTTAAGTGCCTTAAACCTGCATTCTTTCTAACGACCAGCCGGGGGCGACTCCACTGGTTGCAAAAAGAAGTTCAATTTTGTAAAAGTATAAGAAAACGACTGAACTTCTTACTTGATTTATTACCTCAGTAAACAACTCCTAATGAGCATATGGTCTCGATCTCAAGTTTCAAGTCATTTTGTAAATGATGGTCCCATTTAGAGCCAATCAGGTGATAAAGTCGGGTATGCTTAAGGGCGGGGCTACCTTTGCATTAAGAAGTCACAACCCCAGCACACTACATGTTTTCATCTGTAAACTTTTACCTTTTCCTTCATGCTTGGTTACAGATGCTCCTTTCTAACCAAGCTAGACAGCTAGCATTAGCTCAAAACATTGTGTCTTTATCACCGGCTCCGAAAACCAAGATGGCAACAGCAGAAATGCCAAACTCAAGGCTTTAAAAGTTTAGTCCACAAACCAATGGATGATGTCATTGTGGCTTTGTTCACTTCTTTTATCCAGTCTGTGCTCAAATATAATGTAAATTTAGCTCTAGAAAGCTTGTGAATTAAGTTGATAAAGCCACACTTTCTATTCATTTATATCTAAATCATTTCTTCTCAAAAGAAGCATTGAGTCGTGGCAGTAGAAGGGAAAAATTATCATTTTCAAGGAGAGGCGATTTCATCAATAAAGAAATATGAGCATAATCTCACTCATAATAGACAGATGGGACACTGTAAATGCTGCTAAATTACCTTGCCTCTTCTTTCATTATGCTGTATTTCACTCTCCAAAATCCATTCTAGCACACAAATGCTTCACAAAACATTCTCCTTTTGGCCTACAGTACCTTAGGAGCACAGTTGGTGTGAAATTGGGTAGAAATAATGAAGCTTACAATCAGTTAGTCTGAGTTTCAACCAGTTAGTCTTCTATTATGAGAAAATTGGCTTCAACCCAGCCTCAATCCTCCATTTTAAAATGTTAATAAGTCTTACAATAATTGGTGACAGGAATAGGTGGTCTCATTTGCGGGCAGCAGATGGCACACCATGAAGAGTCAATACAGAAACAACATATGTTGGGCCACTTTAATGGGTTCACAGGACAGACAAGCGATATGAGTCAGAATAAAGTCATGACAACTATTTAGACTTATCAGTTACACCATGTGATGAAATAAGATGTTTTTTTTCTTACTGGAGAAGAAATGTAACATGTCAAACAAGGGGAAAACTTGAAATAGGACGCAATACTTGCAATTCTTCCAAAACCACTTTAACTTGATCTTGGAGAAAGGTCACAAATGTCTAACTCCAACAGGGCCCAACATGTATATTGGCTTCATGGTGTTCCATAATTGGCCCTCACTGGTCTACTGCTGTCAAAAAAGAAATTTGGGATTATTACTGGATGTAAGGCGCCCGGGGTCCATCAGAGAAGGGAGGTGTTACCCTACTAAATTAGATGTAAGTGGTGTGACCAATATCACACCATGTCAGGGGGTGTAACATGTCCATGGCACTAGCAGGACTGAGAACTGTGATGGAATGAAGCAAACTTCAACCAAGTCCAAAAGTTTTGAAGTTCCTTTTCACAAAATGTACAAAACTAAAAGAACACATTTCCTACCAACATGTGGATGAAGGCAGTGTTTCCTAATATTTACCAATCACGTCTTCTCTGGATAGAAACATACAGATGGAGGGAGAGATAGAAATGTGGAAGTTTTGTCCATTGATTGCAGATAGCTGGCCAGCTCTGGTACTGATTTATCTGCCATCTTCCAAAAAAATGATGCAGTGAAAGATATAAACAGCCGCTAATTAGAGGATGATATTTACCAGCAGACAGCAGGAGGGCTTTGAAAGCCAACTCTGTGCTTTATCTGGAAAGGTGTTTCATGGACGTGCAAGTCATGTGGGTTTGAAAAGCAAAACACCTCACCGTCTGCCCGTTGGGATATATGGTCCTAAAATAGGCTTCAAATGCCCGGGGATGCCAGTCAGCCTCGGTGGTAGTCATTGGCACCCAATAAGCTGGCTGGAGAGGCCTGAAGACAAGTCTATTTTTAAAATGAAGGGGTCAAGAATAAACCCTTTACCATGAGCGATGGGGCCCCACAGCTAAACTTCACCATAGAATGTCACTGCAGTCACATGCAGGGAATGCCCTGAAACCAACTGTAGCAGCGTTCATCACTGCTCTTTGATTTTTTTTATAGAAGTCGTTTATAGATGTCATGCTTAGCAGAGAGGGAGAGAACAAAGCAATAAGGCCTAGTCCGCATGGATTTTTAAAGCAGATTTTTCAATGCTTTTGTACATACTGGACAGGGAAAATGTTTGGCTAGTGGCGTGAAAGTATGAGCTGTTAAAACCTCCTGGCGGCCTCACAAATAAGGGGCAAACAATGGTGCTTTTTTCTTTTTCTTTTTTTTTAGCTTTTTGTGGGACTGTCTTTATGTTTACTAAGGGTTTTTGCAATTCCCCAATTCTTCAATTGATTAAGCTTGAGTTTAAGGGACAGAATTATCATTATTAGACTATCTAGTCTTTATTTGTGAAGATTAACACAACATTGATTTTATGCTGTGACAACAGCTGTCATCAACATTTTTGAAAATCCTCTTATCCAATGTGATAAAACTGCCATATTTTTCAGGAATGTATCACTAAGATCATCTGGTCAAATGTTCAGTATGGATGGATGGATGGATGGACGGACGGACGGACGGATAAAGAAAAGAAAAATTAATGGAGATGGAGATTTGATTAAAAATTTTCATCTAAAGTAATATGAAAGACTTCTGAGCTTGTTTAAATGCCTTTATATCTAAAAAAAAAAAACCCCAACAACAATCACCTGTGTCTCTAAACTCATAGTGAGTAAACACTTCTTTAATTGCAGCTGAAATGCATTTGGCATGGGGAGGGGTTTCTATCCTTCATTATCCTAAGCCTGAGGAGGAAATGCTTCCAAAAAAATTCTAATCCGTGTGTTTTACCCTATTTCAAAGCTTTCGGAGCTATTGCACCATCACAACTTTGGAAGCCTGTCTTTCATTCTGTGCTTATATTCAAAGAGCCATCTTATGCTCTCCTGCCTCCACAGTAATATCCCCAGCAAACACTCAGAACCCTGGGAGCCGGCTGAAAGTGAGCTCAAACATGATTATCGACATTGTTTCATTGCTCGTCTGAGGGCCGAGGCCATCAGTCTCATCAGCTGCAGAGGGACCAACATCGTCTCCAGGTTATGTCCTCACTAAGGTCCTTTCAGGCCAGGTTACGTTACTGCTTCTTTTTTTTTTTGCATGTAACTACAACTATATAAAATCAAGTGTATTTATATATACATTGGGTATGGGTGACAGAAATAGTTGAACTGACTTTAGTCAAGTTTCCATCCAACTTCAGCAAAATTTGCATAGGAAAACTTTGAATCAATGCATATTTCAAATTACTACTGTTATATGAATAGTAGAAGTTTGGCACATCTAGATAATCTGGTCAAAATTGTCCGGTGGCACCAATTATCTAGTTGGGCGCCATTCAAGCATTTTAAGGAGATGGTGATGTAATTGAGGTAATGTAATTAACATCACACTAGTCAAACTTCAGACATAGAACCATGTAGAAAACAAGATGAAAATGTGTATACTTTATGGGTGATTATAGTTTTTATTGTATCAATAAAAAGAATGGCGATTCTGTATCAATTTTATTGATACAAAAAGTTCTCCACAAACCTTTCTGACAAAATATTTCTAATAGTCTTCAACAGACAATTTGCCAATTTTCTTTATTTCTTTAAAAAAATTTGGGTTTCCACTCAGGTTATTTAGCAACAAACTCAAAATGTGCATAAAAACACATGAACAAAACAAACCTTTATCATACAAATTAGATATCCAGTCTTTAAAAGACTTGTTTGAAATGTTAAAAACTCGATCCTGGTCTAGATGAAAAGCATTAAAGATTTTGTTCACCCAAAGAACTTCAAATAAACCATCCTACAAAATTTCCTTGCCTTTTGATCTTGCGAGTACTGCATGTCACATTTTAATGCAGGAAGTTGGACTGAATTAAATAGACAAGAGTCAAATCTTATATCTAACAAGCAGCCTAAGTGGCCTCAAAAATGGGATATGGTTAAAATAGCTGTGTCAAAGAGGCCAATTATATTAACTGCTGATACTTGTGCTTCCAGTCTCGAGCAGAGGTGCTGTATGTGGTTGGAAGTTGGATTCAGTTTTTAAGTTATTACCACCTAGATGGGCCCAATGTGGATATCCACATATCCATACCTCACCAGGCTTCTGCATGACATTGTCTTGTAATGCTTAATGTTGATTGTTCTGTAATGCTTTTGCTGTTTTTGTGTTGTTCCTGTTTGTATTTGCATATTTTCATTGGCTTTCATTTTTGGTTATATTTCGAATACTATTATTCTTCACATCTGTGCTTTGACTATGGTCTGCCCAGGAGCTACAGATTATTTTGAAATGCTATTAATATGCATGGTCTCTGTCTATAAATGAAGTACTAAAGTAAGAAAGAAATGCATAAATCCTCAAATTAATGCAACAAAAAAGAAAATAACTTATATTTTCTCTATTTTACAAACATTTCTTCCAACAGCCTTAATTATACTCATGCATCTTGGCATTTCAGTCCATTCTTCTTAGATTCAAATATCTGCAACTGAGATAAACAACTGGCCGTCCCACTGTCCATTTATCTCGCTCCTCTGGACGACACATCAAATATTCTCCAGTGAAGCCAACACAGCAAAGCTCATATGGAAAAGGAAGGATAGTCTCATGAAAAACACAATATTAAGCTCGGGCTCATATTGGTGTTTAGATCTCAACATCTATTTAATAAGAAGCTGGGGGGACCGATGTTTAAGGAACAATGGTGGCCCCTGTGTTTAGCGGCGTGGACACAAGGCCAATATCCGGTATGGAGATATTACCCCTGGGAAGGAAGAGCCTCCATCTTTCTGTGAATCTCATGTCAGATTCTCTTCAGAGTTTCAAGGCTGGATGAAGCCACCTCCGTTGTTTTTTATGACGCTGGTTGCTTCCTTTCCACCAGACACGCAGCCTCTACAACAGACATGTGAGGCCCACTTGAATTTGGCAGAAGGATACCAACCAGGCTGTCAGCAGACAGCCAAAAGATGAATACACCTCTACTCTGCCAAACCTTTACACAAGGGCACTTGTATTTTTGTGGGCTGTAATGAGACTGCCGTATGAGACCGTCTGGTATCCCCCCTGTTTGTGAGCTGTTTACATATCATACAGGACTGATGGCTTGTTTTGTATGTAGAGGGGCGCTGGTTGTTTCTATTCATTTTTTAACTACACAATTTAAAGTTTTGCATAACAAAAGTGAAAAGCAAAATTCATTAAAACTTCCTCATCTGCACAAAAAATGTCTTTCAGCTTGCTTATAGTGCATCAACAAAGAGTTGATGCACTATATTGGATATGGACATAGGAAACAAACAAGGTTATTATATATGTATCATATATATTATATATCATTCTTGGGTTAGATGGCCAAAAGGGTTTGTTTTGTTTTGGGTTTGCAGTCTAAATCTTCTGAGGAAACTATGCTGTAGCCAAGCCAGTTTGCTCTAAACTAGTTAATGAAATGTTCTACAATTCCTGTTTCTTTTTGGTGACATTTCAAAAGTTCACTTAAAATCAAATTGGCAACTGAAACATTTAAACACAGTGAATGATGCCGTGCAGGTTTCTGGAACAACTTTGCCTACTTGCAAGGCGCATGGAGAAATGAACTCAGTTTTAAAGGGAGAAATCTGAAGAATTATGGGCAACTTTATTGTAACATGTTGTATGTTGATCCTAATGAAGACAACAACCCAGAAAAGTTATATCCTAGCTTTTATAGTTTAAAAAGATCAGCTCAAAGCTATTGTTGCACTTAAGGGAGATATAACAAGTCCCACATAATTCATACAAATGAATTATGTGAGAGAGGTAGTATTTTAAATGAAGGCATCACATTAATGAGCAATTGCAGCTTTTAAGTTGTACTCTCATTTGGTCTTAATTGGAAGCCGTCTTGATTAATTGGAGAGTTACAGTACACGTGAATTAGTCAGTATTATAATCATATTCTAACTGATCAGATGACATTTTATGTTTTGCAGCAAACTGTTTACAGTCTCACGTAGTAGGCGAGAAGCATTTCTGTTCCTTTTTGTTTATTTTACTGAAAGAAAGAAGGATGTTTTGCTGTGTTTTTTACTGACAATCTGAAAATGCCGATATCCAAAGTACATGTTCTCCAGCCTTGAGAAACAACAGAAGGACGGCCGAAAACTTCACAATTATAAACAGGCTGTGGTCAAGGAAGGTCAAGCGTGTTTTCCGCTATTCAATCCGCCATCTGGCCCAAGCAGGCAGGTAGGCTTTGATGCCTGTACTCACACGTAAGGGCCAGAACCTCAGAACTGGCATCTAACTAAAAAACTGATATTTTAAAATCCACTTCAGCTGAGAGAGACAAGACGTCCCTCCCAGGCAACGTGAAAATGAAAGTACAACCCAGGAGGTCTCAACAGAAACACAAGGGGAATGACTAACAAGACAAACACATTTAAGTCTAACAGGTTTCTTTTCCATGCTGCATGCACAGAAGGACAAATACAGCACTTGAAGACATATTGTAGAAAAGGTCACTGTGCTCGAATGTCCTTTTCATGGATTTTAAAGATGAATTACCACTCGTCATAGAACCTTTCATCATTATTTCCTTGAGCGCATTCTTGTGAAGGTATTAGTTCAAATTCCATCTCTTTGGAGCATCAGCAGTGAAAGCCTGGCTCGTTTCTGCACATTTATTCTGCTCCTTCGTCGAGGCTGGGAGAATAATTAAATGTTTTGTTTGCTTTGTTTTTCTGTACAAAAAGGAGAAAGGATGGGTCCCTGCTGTCAGTTCCTGTATGATCTGTTGCTCCGGTCTGGCCAGGCCTGTCAGTCAACATTTCTCTCTCCTGACATCAAAACATTTGATAATCACGTCGCTACAGATGCTGAAGAGAGAGGAGAAAAAGCAGAAACGCTGCGCCTGCTAATTATCCTGCCTGAGATGTCTCTTTGTCATATGACTTAAACTGCATGACATTTAACAATAAATTGCATTTTTACTTGGCTGAGTGTGCAAAAGAGTACCAATCAAAACTGAATACATGCAAATGGAAAATGAATGTGTGACAGGAATATAGGAAAACAGGCGTATCCAGCGGGGCGCATCCATGGCTTCGGTTTGATTGTTACGAAGGAGAATATAAGCTGATGAAACAGACTTGTCACTTTGATTATGGAGATAACTTTCTTTGGCAAACATATGTTTACTCCTCGCAGCACTGAAGGCTTTTGCCGGCGAGCTGCTCTGGATGTAGGTGGAACGCGGTCGATAAATAAAATTCTAAAGCTGCAGTAACATTGAATCGAATCTGACCCTAAACGAAAACATTTTTATTCTAGTAACAAGTTTTTTACTGTAGACGTTTTCCTCTGATGGAGCCATAAAATAGCGATTACTTTGGAGCCACAAACATTGCAGGAGCCCTGCTGAAGAGGGGCAAATGTGAGCACTCAGCATTAAGTAAATGAAGTAAACCTATTAAGGATAAAGTAAATAAAGTGAAATGTTTTTCCCGTATAATGAAATGCTGTTTGGGTCGACAGAAAACTTCCGTCTGGGTAGAGTGGAACGCCCTTGAAGCTGGCACTCAAATCAGACAGCATAATAACATTCAGATGGTCTCCCTGCATGATGATGACACAGCACTGGCAAGCCCGGCCTCTCCTGTGCTTTGCCCTTGAATGATAAAGCCTTTGCCCTTTGCTTTCACGCAGTTGGTTCGACTTCCATCACGAGCTCTGTATCTGCAGAGAAGTATTATCCCTGCATCCATTGTTGCACCTGAGACTCCCTCTTAATGCGGGAGTTGAAAGGTAAGCAGACTTTGCATAACATGAAGCCTCACATGGTTTATTGGAGGAGACAACCATGACCGTGTGCAGCGTACTGCCAGGCTCACTGGTCACCTCCCCGGTCAGCATGACCCACTTTGAGCCGAACATCCATCAAACCCTGTTTGATTTGAAACAGAGCATCTTAAAGTCAGTGTAAGCTGGTTAACTCTCTGAAAAGTAAGATACACCGATTATTGCAGAAAGAAGCGGTAAAAACATGCCTTTTTATCAGAATCGGAACTTTCCGACAGTCCTTTAACGGATAATATGTTACAGATGTTTCCATTAGTAACAAATGTAAGCCTAAAACTGTGATATTTCTATTTCAAATAGTTCAATATTTATGTCATGTGGAGATCCAGTTTTTTTTTTTCACTTGTGGGCACTTGGCAAATTGCAGTGTATACAAAAATAAAAGATAAATTCCTGTTGCTTTTTTAAATCTTTTTTTATGATGTATGGTATTATTACTGTGTTAGTCTGTACAAAAGATACTTTTGAGGTGTTCCCACCTCTAGTCATGATCGTGCTGACTCCATAGAGGTGCAGGACTTGTGTAATGTAAAAATAAAAATAAACCAATAATTTAAAAAGAGCAAAAGAAGGCCTGAAACAGCTTGGGGTTCAGAGTAAGGCACCCTGGTTACATTTATATCCATAACACAATTCCAAGAGACACTATTTGGCTTCACGTCTGTGCCTTCTGGACTGCATCATGGAGAGAAACCCTGGTAGCCGATAAGATATTTGATAGATTCACCGAATATGAGCCAATCTAGAAAGTGGATGAGACACTCTTTGATCTCTCCATCCTCTCTGCTTAGGTTTGATCAGGACTCAATCCTCTCATGTAACACAATCAAACTGAATGACAGCACTCAGAGTCGGCACTCCGGATAATCATGCAATCAAATTGCATTATTTGGCTTCCACAGGTGCACGGCGAATGTGGAGCGTTTTGCCACTGAGGCTAATTTGAGTCGTATTTTGCTCAATCGCCTCGACAGATCTCTGCGGAAATCAGTTTCTTTTTCCCTGTGATGAGAGGGTTTCCTTCGTATTTGAATGTTTGGTAATGGGATGTTACGGACTACAATTTCAGCGATAACTATCTGTTAAGGAGGTTTAGTGCCGTATTGTATTATTCTGTTTTAAACATATACAGACTGTCCAGCCCTCGGGCAGTAATCACCTGCTGTGATTGCACTGAAAGAAAGATTCTTTTGTAGTCTATTATTAGGCCAGGGAGAGAGAGACAAAGGGTGAAATACTTATCATTTATCCATTTATCTATAGTTTATACAAACATTAACTGCTTCACATCCAGTGTGATTTCTCCAAATGCATTAAAGACCTGGCATTTGAGTTTCAAGACGGTAGCTAATTAAGAATGCAACGTAATTATGTCTTGGCAGAACAAGACAACCTCTCTGAAGTCAATGTGAAAACGGGCATTGTTACTGCATGCAGATGGCACATGAATAGCAAGTTGAGAAGAAAAGGAAAAAGATCTCGCTGAGCAGGAGTCTTTTTTGCCAACGCTGACTTTACCAGCCCTGTTTTTAACAGGTTGCTAAGCAACACTCATTAGTGTGCTCCGCTGATGGAGCCGGAGAGATGGGATGTATGAACCCAAAGTTAGACCTCTGCTCAGAGGCAATTAGATCGCTTTAAGGACAGTGTGAGAAAAAACCCAACACCTGAACAACATACTGCTGGTACACAACCAAAAACAGTATAGACGTGTGTTTAATCAGCGTTTGCTAGTTTGAGGAGCACTTACAATGTCAGCTTGATTTTTTTGTGGAAAAGTACATTGCATCGCCCAAGACATTCTGGTAATAGAGCACTTATCCGAACACGTCACTCTACACATACGTCAGTTACAGAAGGAATCAGAAGTCGTTAAAGTTAAAGGAAACTTCAATTACACTAATCACAGCAAGAGTTGTTATCCGTTTTCAACATGCCGGGTTGTGCAGTGAGCTGCCAGAACCGAAAAGGTACGAATTAAAGTCTTCAGTTTTATATATAATATTATATTATTATTCTATACGCTTACATATTCATTTTCTATACTTGCCTTTCCCTGAGTGACAAGTTGTTACAATATTGAGAGCATTTCAATAGTAAAATAAAATAGTCCAGTGAGAAAGTAGTCCGTTAGTTTTCTTCACAATCACAGTTTTCTAATTGGCTAAAGTTTGCTTAGAAATCAGTATTTTATTATCAGTTTTATTATTGCTTATTGTCCTTTGAATCAGCAGGTCATGATCCACCAAGCTCGGCTAACTGGCTTCCATTTTCCAAGATAAATTCTAACTTCACCAATAAAAAAATGGGTCTTCCCAAATGTTGAATAGTTTACAAAGGACATATGTTAAATGTTGAGTCACTGATGTTATAACGCACATGTGGGCTTCTGGAATCAAGGGAAAAAACTCTTGTTTTTCATATTTTGCCCCTGATAGAGGTTTGACTGCACGCCTCCTCGCAATCCTCCTGCTCTCAGATGTCAATCATATGTTGCCAAGGTGTCATAGACATTTTATCCAAAAATACATACCACTACAGCTGCATTTGGAGAGCAAAGACCTCCACCAAGGCACATTTATATGCTCCTTGGATGGTCCCATTTCCAGAAGAACAAAGTCGTTCTTCCAACTCTGGTGTGTTCATATGTGTGATATGTGATATGTAATAGAAGATGTGTCATGTGTATGTTATTGCTAGCTTTTAAAGTGCATTTTGATAGCTGTTTACAGTATTTGCTTGACAAAAAAATTAAGAAAGGGGGCTGTTATTTAGATTTTCTATGTTGGGAATTCATTTTTTCCAATTATTCCAGTTCCACATGAATGCAGCACAATTGCCCAATGCCAAGGTCAATGCTAGCAAAACTATTTTTCTATCCGCCAATGCCACATCCTTCAACCATGAAAATAAACAGACAAACAAAGCAAAGCGGAAGACATGACCTCCTAATAAAAATCGTTTTCTCCTCTGTAGAAAAATGGAACAACACACACAAATAGTTGCTTTTCTTTATGGTTCATTTTGACCTTACACAATAATGAGAACGATTTCTAACTAATTTGTCGATCATCCTTTACTCCAGCATGTTGAACTTGGGGGTACAGAGAAGGAAAAAGAAATAGCAGAAGTCATACCTCTCACTTAACCATGTCTTTTCACTGCATTGTATTCTGGTCTTTTCTTGGTTGTTGGAGGAAGTGGAATGTCACTCTGTGCTTTTCAGTAGTTTCTCCCATTACGGTTCTGAATATCAGTGGAAATTCCACATTTGAGAAAGGAAGCCATTTCTTAAATGACACGAAAACCTGGAATTTTACCCCTGAAGTATCAGATTGCCTGAACCTTTTCTGTCTCATTATAGCTGCTGAAAATATCTTGATATAGTATGGCATCACCAGTATAAAGAGAAAAAAGAAAAATACTAAAATAATTGACAAAATTGGTCCAAGCAGGGTCAATAAGGCCAACATTTAGAGGAGAATTTTTAAAACTATGGAATTAGATTGCATATTGCTTCTCTGTTCGCAATTAGATAACAACTGCTGGTGTTTCACTCAATCACAGCCGTTTCATTACTGATAGAAATGCCAATTTGCCATTTTATACCTCAGATGTGAAAGTAGCTTTAAAAGGGGGAACATAAGAAGTAAATACAAGGCAGCACAACTGCAGCATTATTGTAAAAAATCCAGTTTTTACTGTTTGAAATGGGCAACTGTGACCTTATGATAAGCACAAATAACCCACTATCACCAGTAATACATGCACACACACACACTAGGCCTTATTTAAATATATTCCCCAATGATGCCTAGTTATTCTTTTCATTTCAAGACTGGGCGGAAGAATATAACCAATAATCTTTAAAGGGTACGTTTGCCCTTGTTACTTCAGATTGGTTGCAGGGTATTTTGCAGTTAAGAGAGTACGGAAAATCCAATTTTGCGCTCATCCTACTCGCCAATTCTTTCTTTGGGAACCTTTGAGGTGTCCCGACTAATGAGCTCCCATGAAATTTGGTTTCCACACCAGACAATATACCTCATTGTGTCCGGGCCAACATTTATTTCTCCTCTCCACCTTTAGTGCATGCACGTGCTCGCACTCACACAACACAAATAAGGCAAATTTGACAGTGAGGAAGCTGCCGGGTGGAAGTTTTCAGTCATTACCTTACAGCCAATTGATATGACCATTATTCAGATGAGCACAATGGTCTTTTAGGTGGAACAATTTATTAGTGAGTTAAGTGCAATACACTGTGAGGGTCAGTCATGCAGAAGGGACTTTGATTAAAGAATAGGCTCTTAACTTGCTCTCTGTACTTTCAAGGAGTCATTGGTCACTTTAATCCTTCTTTTCCTTTATTCTGGCTTGAACCTTTATAGCTTTATTATAAGAAATGTAGACCAGTCCTTTTTCAAATGTATAAAAAATTAAACCAACCTATCCTCCTATAATGGTCTGTAAGATTTCTTCAGTGTAATGTTGTAAAAATGTTGCACATGTGGCATTGCAGGGCTAAACCCATTGATAGCATTGTAAAGTGGAACTACTTGGTTAGGTTTGGGCACCATAACGACTCAGTTAACTTTAGGCAACAAACCTACTTGGTTAAGGTTCGTAAAGAATGTTATGGGTTTGGATTAAAATAACAACTTCCATTCGTAACTAATAGATGCTGTCACAAGATGTAACAAGATGCAAATACTGGTCTACTTCTGCTGTTCCTCTTTCTTTACAAAAGTAGATCAGCTGACAACTTGGGAGCATAATGCATAATGCATAAGACATTTTTCTGCCTTTCAAACTGAAAAGCAACATGTTTTCCAAGTTACAAACTACAAGGGTATTGTCATCGAGGTGGCTGTCTGTGGCCCTGACTGCCCTACATGCTTATTTTTGGCCCGCTGTCAGTATTTAAATGGATAAACGAAGGTCCTCTTGTACGTCAGGACATCAGGACACGAGCACACACTAACACACACGCACTAACACACACACACAAACTGCATCATCTAGCAGCCGCATAGATTAGACTCTTTTAATCAAGTTTGTTTGATGAGAGCATGGTTTGACTGAGACATGCAGCTGGCAGCAAAAGACAGAAGAATCAAATTAGTCCTGCTGTGGACAATACAGTAAACCTCTGTGGACACTGACCATTTTCCATGGTATTTCAAAACATACTAACCATTGCAGATGAGGATTGTAAGAATTGTGTGAGGGAATAAATGTAATTATAATGCAATTTTATTTCAGACAACACAATGGGATCCATACATTTTTAGTCATTTTCACCCAAATAACACAGGATATATAGAAGAAAAACTGCAACTGGTGTTTGAAAAAACCCCACTGGTGTTTAAGAAACCAATTTTACCCATATCTCATTACGACATTTAAAAGAAATTAATATATCCAAGGATTCTTTGATGTTTTGAAAAATAAAATGGTGTTCCATGGCCTAATGGCTAGAATAAAAAAGATTTCACAAACAGGCTTTTGTAAGACTGAAAAGATGACTGAGTGGAACCATAATAAATACAATGTGAGAGCTGTTTTCACAGCAAGGACACTGAAACTGTGAAAAAGGCAATCGCTCACCTTGATGCAATTATATTCTCAAGTCTTTACAGCATGTCCTCCAGTCCAGCAGTGGTTGCAAGTGACAGGCCTATTTCCACCTCCATTCTGTTTTGAAGCCAGCAGGCTGCACGCAGGTTCTGTAACAATGGCATATTCAGTATTCTATGAGTCAAGCTCTTTGAACCTTTTCTGACCTTTCATGTTTGATTAAGAAGTCAGAGCACAGCGGACAGCACGTCAAGCTGAACAAAAATGGCCAAGGTCGCTGAAAGCTTCAACCATGATTTGTCAGACCTCGACTTCTTTTGAAAAGAATAGAGCTTTGAAATAATAAAGCAGGGGGTAGCTGCTGTTATAGGTTAATTGGATGCAATCAAAGTTAGCGTAGTCTCTGTGAATGTGTTTTTATGTAAGAAAGACAAATTCTGTGAGCCTGCGAGCCACTGGTCTGACTGAGACTGAAAGGTATCACCTACCGTGACGCACACTCAGGTTGGGACTTTTCAAGCAGTTTGATATGAAGCAAACACCAAACCAAACTGCCTAGCCAAAGTTTACCACCGGGTGTCGCATTGACTCAGCAACCACTCCTGAATGTAACATAATGAGACTGAAAGAGTCCATGAGTGTATCGACGCGTCCACTTGGTTGCAGAAGAAGAGAATGAGGCTCACCTCTTTTGTCCAAAATGTTACCGTATTGCTGCCGTTTTGGGTTATTTTTGAGACCAGTTTTGCCATGTCATCACCCCCACCCTCATCTCCTTTCACTGGCTCCCAGTAAATTCATGTATTGACTACAAACTCCTCAAGCACCATCTGTTCACAAAGGCTTTTGGACCCCCTCAACCCGGCCCACCCAAGTAAAGTCTATGCATTGGAAACACTGTAAGTTCGATTTAGCACTGTGATGCCGTCAGTAAAGGTTACTTATGGAGGCTACCTTGTAATAAAACTTGTCATAACGCCACATGCTAGTTCAGTCGTATGGCAAAAAATCTAACCGGTCATACAGCAAAACCAGAAATGGACCAACACAATAAAGGTTGGTATAAGATTCAGACTCCAAAGTCTAGCCTCTGAGACAGAGGTGACATCTGATCCACTGCACTCATGATGCTAGTCCAGTCAGTCTGATTTGTGACCAAACCGTCATCGCCTCTATTGTGACGCAGCTTGCTCTGCCTAATCAGTTGTTTTTGTTCTGGCAGAAGGGACACTACCTCCCCAGCTCACGTCCATTATCCTTAATTAACAGAGCAGAGGGCTGCAGATGAGGCAGAGAGGCTCAGTGTGGAGGCAGAAGTGTGGGTTGCGTTAGGAACTCCTCTGTCATGATTAGAACAGATTAAAGATGGATGAGAAAAAGCTTAGATCTTTTAGTTGTCTTTAACAGGCGACATTTACGAACAAAAGTTGCACAAAACTTGTGAATAATGAGCATCATGCTGCTTTTGGAGAAATTACATGCTAATTTGACCTATTGATTTTTTTTTTTCAAGAAGTTATAATCACAGCACCTCATTGAATACAAGGACTTCACATAACAATGAGAGTACAGCAAATCAAACCTGGTAAAATGAGAAAATGAGTACCCAGTGCAGTTAAGTGCAGCCTCAGTCGACGTTTAAATCAGCTACTTATTCAGCGGTGGAAAGTATTGTGAAGGAGCACTTACTGTCTAGACTCCCGAACCCCCAGAGGTCTGAACTGTAGAGGAACTCTAAAGCAACCTGCTAACTACTAACATTTTGACAAGTTTGCTATTTAAAGTCTTACAACAAATTAATGGCCACTGCTGGTGTTTGTGTTCTTTTTATGTGGTTCTATCCGAGTGGATCTTATTTTGGATGAGGGTGTAATTATCAGCCTTGGAGAAGTTCTGTTCCCAAAAATAAAACACAAATTTATAAAAAAAAAAAAAAAGAAAAGTCTTCTCTGGGCTCTGAAGAAGTCTTGATAGCTCTGTAATGTCACTAGCCTAACTACGCACAAAAATAAAAACAATTAGCCTCCATCGAAAGCAAAAATAAATAAAAGTAGGCCTTTCAACAACTCTAAAACTACTTATTTTCATCTATTGTTCAAGTTTGTCAGTACTAAAAGTCATCAAGTTGGAAAGTGAAAAGCTGGCAACTTATCAGGACAAAACTTTTAAGATGTGTGTAATCAATGAGTTCAGCTAACTTTGATCAAGAAAAATAAATAGCTTATTGTTTAAAATTGGTGTCTCATTTCCTATTGTTCCATTTATTACTTAGAGCAATCATTAAACCAAACCGGCAAATGGTCAGATGATGATTGAGCCTCTGGAGGCATTGCCTTATATTAAACTGCCAGTGGATATCCAGATATCTGGATAACAGATAAAGGATATCCAGGAGAAGACCTCTTTTATCATAGTTTACAGTCCAATTAGCAACTTGAGATGCAAAAATTTCCTCTTTGGATCAAGTTGACATTTTGTCTGGACTTTTTTAAATTTAAAATAGCTGATAAAAAGCTAAAACATCATTGAAATACAGCCAAAAGATTCCAGGATTGTGTCTTGGCCGATGCATTGTGCCTCATTTGCTCTCCACACAGACTGTTCACCTGCATGAGCCAAAGCCTGCTTAACATGATGATTGTTTAATACTGATCAGACCACAATTGGACAACAGAAATCTGGTTCCATTGCCTACAAATATTAGCAATCTTATCTTTAAAGTGAATTAGATTCACAAAGGAGCTCGGCTCTTTCTATCCAGAGTGCTTAGATCATTCCTGTGATGTGACAGAAAGCTGATAAAAGATGAAAATTCAAACATAGTCTAATCTGCTTTGGATAAAATGTAAATGTGGTGTTCAATAGATTCTATATGTGAAGGAAATTAATCAGCAGCTTGCTGTGGATTTAGCCAAAGTAAACACATGCATAAACATTAATAGCGCTTTCTTATGGGATTAGTATGTAAAACTGTTTTAATTCTCATGACTCGTATATTTGGATGCTAATTTCAAAGTGGGATGTCAAATTAGTTCAACTTTTGGCATTATATCGTGCATATAATCAATGTCAGTCAATCCTTTTCATTTCAGGGTGCTCAATTTCCCCTTTTAATTGGGACTTAATGTCCATAGGAAATGCCAAAATGAGGACTGTAATTTCCCAGTGCCACACTACATTCATTATCAATGCTCGGTAAACAAAGGCCTCCATTGTTGCCGTACTCAGCCTCAGCCCACAACTTCACAACTGATCCTATTCCATTTGCATTTCGGCATATTATAAGAAGCAATTACCAGAGCTATAACAAACCCCTCTCCAGGAAAATCATATATTGATTACTAATTAGTGCCTAATGAAATTGTAACCAGCCATCGCTTAGGAAGTTAAATTACTCTTGTGATTGTGCTTTCTGCACATGCATATAGACAATCTTATTTTAAAAGGTGATGAGCTCTCAGGGAGTGGGCGGGGGGAGTGCTATGATTGGCTTGTGTGGCTTTCTGCTCCAGTTCCAGCAGAGATGTGTGTTACATAAGGTGGCCTGTTGCATCACGTGAACTAGTCGGCACTGGACAGAGCTGCTGCTGCTGTGGCATGTGTGTGCATGTATGTGACAGAGATGCATGAATTAATAACTTAGTGCTAAATGAGGTCGCATTTACAATTTACACTGGATGTGAGGAATATTTAGGAGATTTTCCTGATGTTGACATGCACAATCCACATGTCAGCTGTTGAGGAACAATAATCCTCCTCAAACAAAGTCTCTTTGGGAATATGATAATATTGGCCAACATTTTCTTTTTATCTAAATCTTCTATTTTGTGACTGACATTGATTTAATAAACAAAACCAACAGGCAATGTTTTTGCTTTTGCTGTGTATTTCATAGAGAAAGTATCTCAACTATGGCCTTACACTCAGGATTTTATGTCTGACATTAATTAAAAATTAATAATGATACTCAGTTTTCTTAGAAACAGTACAAAAACTCCCTAAATGCTTCCATCTTGAAGGTTAGAATGTTTAATATATAATGATTAAGCTTGATTATATATACTAAACACCTCTAAACCCAATATAGGTCAACAGCAACACAAACGACAATTCCAAACTGCTGCATACAAAATACTAATTAATTTATATGAACAGCTCTTTAAGAAAAGGACCATTACAGCCTTCATACAGGTAGGATTTATTGCCTTGTTGTACTAATCTGCAATAGGTTCAGCTAGTATTACCCAATGAACTGACAACTGAGTGTGAATATGTGTCAGGTAAACATATACAGTAGTTTACCTTCATTAGTTCTTAAGTGGATATTTAATAAAAACAATTAGGACAATAACAGTAAGACAGTTCACCTGAGGAGGGCTGGGCAGCATTTGCTTGCAGGGATTGTCTTTGAGAAAAACATGTTTCAAGATGTTTTTCAAGATCTGGGTACGAAAAAGACTGCAGGTACTGTTTTGATAATGCTTGATACTGAGCTATTTCAGTTGATATCTTAAAGGCATCAAGTACTGATACCCAGCCCTTGCCTGAGGACAAACAACATGTATTCTGAAGAGTAAAGAGAGGAGTGCAATCAAGCCCATCTTCTGAGTTGTTATTCCTGCAAAGCAGCTCCCACTGAGCCCCCTGTTCCCCTCACTCAAATCACATGCAAATGTAATTTATGTTCCAAAGTTGGCCACATCAACTGCCCACCCACCTCCCGGGATATTTGCATGTGAAGATTGCACCGCTACACCAGTGAGAATGTGGAGGGAGGAGATGTGAGGAAGGGGCTGTGAAGGAGCCGTATGCACCCGAAAGAAATTCATATTCATCAGTTTGTTCTTGGAAGCTTGCGGGACACCACAGACCGCAGAGTGCAGAATGCATCAGCCAATGTACGTCAGCTTGATGTATAGACTATAGCATAGTGTTGCCTTGGACTCTGTCAAAATGCCTGTGGCTACATGCACTCACACACAGAGACACCGCAATGTTATTAACACTTAAATATTGGTGTTATTTTGTACCAACCCGTGGTCAATGTGGATGTAGATATGCCTGACTCATAGCTGTCGGCTGAACATACTGAACGGATACATTTCAGACCTGACAACTCTCTTTTGACATTCTCCTGCTTTACAATGGCTGCTCACTCAATGGACTGAGTCATGGTGCACGTCAATGGTTTGACCCAAGATTTATTGATCGGATGCAAAGAAATCAAAGGGCAAATCTCACCGAGCACAAAATTGGCCTTAGAAAAGAAGCCCTTTTATCATGTACCACGGTTCTGCCAAGACCAGGGGATATCTGGCTCTTCTCAATGTTTTCTTTCCAAATCTAAAAATAATAGAGGGTTTTAAATATCACCCAGCATCCCTTTTTTCCAACAAGGCAAGACAAAGCAGGACTAACATGCAGTAGAAGCCAAGACAAGGCAAATATACATGAGGAATTTGGCGATTAGGGTTAGACCATCGTCCATCGTCATTGGCTGACATTCATTAATCAATAAGCCCAACAACGTGATTTAAAAGCCTGTCTACATGCTGAAAAAATAGCGATTGTGTTTGATCAATAAGTGCAAATAAAGATGGACACTAGGTCTGTCACTTTTTCCCAAAACCGGTTTGAAAGATTCCAAGTAAAAGAGTATTCGATCAAACTAATTCAGACATTATGTAATCAGATTCCTCTTTTCAACCCCCTAAACAACAATATCAATGCCCATCGTGATGTTTCCATATGAAAATTCAGTAGACATCACCTAGCCCTCGTGGCGATCAGGTCCTAAGAAAACATGAAGCAAGAATCTCTTATCGAACAAAACTTTTCCAGGTCGTAAAGCTGGTGGTCAGTACTTTGAACTCAATTGTAGCCTGAAGGCTGTCTGCTTTAAGTAGCAGCTAATGTTCCCTGGTGTCCCTTGCTCTGCAGCCTGCAATGTTAATATAAGACTGGAAATGTAAAGTGACAGAGAGCACTTTAAAGGTTTTGTTCCTTCAGGCGGCTGGCTTTCAGTGTCCGGCCTGCCTGGATCGGAAAACAACCAGACCTCACCCACAGAGGTCACAAGCAAGTACAATGTGAGCTTTTCTAAGAACAACAAAAAAAAGGTCTGTTTTTCATTTGTATTCTGGGAAACTCTAACAATGGTATCAACAGTGATAATCTGACTTCAGCCAATTCCGAAATGGAGAAATACAGATGGAACAAAATGAAATAAAACTCATCAAAAAGTAGTTCTCCTTTTATCTTCTTCCCACTTTGTGAGGTAGAGAAAAGGGATGTGTTGCAATGAAAGTGTGATGGATGGTGGTGATAAAGCAGCTGAAAATGTCCCAAGGTTGAAACGATGACCAATGAGGCATTGTTGGTGGAGTTGATATGATCGATACGGTGACAAAGCTGGCAGTCAGACCAACAGGTTGGACTGAAATGAGCTCAAACTGGGTGGCTCGCATCCATGCCAGTCACACCAGTCAGAACTGGAGATGAAGCAGTGTGTCATTTCACATGGTTTCCAAATGTGGGAAAGCATGGTGACAGTTATTATGAGTACTATTACACAGCTCTATTAACATATTATGCACTGTGAAAACTTAAAGAACTGCCAGATAGATCAAGCCATTTTAAAGGTGCATGAAGAAATTGTCTTACATGTTTTGCATCATCCAATCAGCTCGACTGATCGACCTTTGTAGAGACCACCAATCAAACTATTACAATGAGGACTGGTTTGTAACGATCAGTGGCCAAACACAAAGTTAAATCAGCTTAAGCTTGAGACCAACCTGAAGACTTAAAAGACAGGACAAACCACAAATAAAGATCGTCTCCAACAACTTCAATAGATTTGTTAGTCTTTGACAGACAGTAACAAGCATTTAGTGCACACTAAAAGACAACTCCATAACAGCTGGAATTCTTGACAAATCTTCAATTTATCTTCCAACAACTCAAGACAGTGTGGTGTATTTCTAGAGAGAAATTAGCCAAATGTTACTGTGTTCGCAACACAATACTGTAAATTCAGTAAATTAGTGAACATTGACAGAACTCTGTAAAACTTTCAGTGTAACTTTACCGGAAATTCTGTTTTTTTTACAGTGTATTATCTGCAAAAATTAGGGATGTCCTGAACTGATCCTCAGACTGTTCAGCAGTGCCATGCTTGTACATGTCTCACAGTTAACACTATCTCAGTATCTCAGCACACATCTGTTGTATTTATAGGCATGATTCTTACTGTACAGCACCCCCCAGGGTGCATCCTAATAGCCTCCAATATCCATTCTGTTTAGTCTCATTTACAGCCCAGCTGAAGGATGCTGAAAACCAAAATGACACACTGATATATTTCTCCTCTGCTACCTTTACACCAACTCCTGTCCGAGGGCACAGACACACTGAGTTCAAGACACCCAGGAGACAGACAGGAAGACAGAAGAAGAGAGGGAGGCAATGGGGCAAAGCCAAGTCTCATCCTGCCTCTGCAGCCGCCAGATGAGCACCCACCTGATCACCACCCCTGGGGGCCACTAAGGAGCGCACAACAGCTGGCAGTGCCACGTTTATTACCTATAGATTATTCCCAGGCAACAGCAATTATCAGTCCTTCATGGACAGGCAGGGACCTACTGTAAAACCTGGGCGTGTCTCTCCGCGGATGGATAAATAAGTAAATGACAGCGAAAGAAGGACCCTGATGACAGATTGAAGGAGGACCTGTCACACTTAGTAAAGAACCACTGAAGGTATGCCGCCATCTTGAGTCAGAGCAAGTGCCATCGCTCACTGTGAGTCATGTTTAGATTTAGATTTGGGAGGAAGAGGAGCAACCAGGCGAATAATGCACATCACCTTCTCCCGGTGGAAGCATTTGGCTGTGTGTGAGAGAATATTTGTCTGGGTGTGTGTGTGTATGTGTGTGTGTGTGTGATCCACTGTCTGACCTAGAAAAGCAGTTGCACCAATCAGAAGATTCGTGGCAGTTGGGCAACACACGGCACAGTATAAATAACTTGCCGTGTGCCAGTTGCATGCATAATTACAGAGCAGGGGAGCTGAAAGCATGCAGCCCTAAAATAATAAGCCATGATGTGGTCCCTCTCTCCCCTCACTATGTGTCTTAAACATGGATTGGACATTGTGTGCTCCTGTACAGCAGGTGGGGCTACAGTATCTCAGTCATCATTCAATGCATATTGAGCTATGAATGCTGGGAGACTGAGGGGACTGTATCATACCCTCCTAGTAGGATTTAGACAGGATAAGTTATTTAACGCTGAATGTAAACTTCTAACAGGAAATCATGAATATCATTAATCAAAGCTGTTTTATACTGATTTGTTATTAGGAGGATGTAACCTTATCAAAACTTTGGTTACCTGGAAAATATCAGCACAGTAAATACACCAAATGTACCTAGAGCAAAAATATGTGTGTGTATACGTTTATCATGTATATTTTTGCGCATTGTTTCCATCTAAATTCCTACTGTGGATATGTCACACTACACAACCACATGGTAAATATTGTACCCATCACTTTATTGCAGCATTATTTCTTAAAAATGTCAAATCAATTATTGGAGTTTGGTTTGACATTAATCTGCGTGAATAAATAATTGAAATTGCTTAACCTAATCCCTGCTCCTGTTTAATCACATATTTTTATGAATGTATTTCTATATCAGCCGCAGTTGATTTGGTGTTTGCTTTAGTGTGCTAAAAAAAACAAACACACATTACAGTGTGCACAACAAGCAGCGTCCACAACTATAAATTAAATTTAGAATTAAGTCACAACTAGTTGAACCGGACTCATGAACTCTCAGTTTCTCTAATGTTAAAAAAAAGTCCTCAGCACCAAAACAACAAGGCAGTCCAATTTAACATTTAAAGTTATGGTTGATTTATAATCTCTAGCTAATGTTGTCAATGTTATTTCAGTTTCTCTTTTGTCATTTTTTAGAGCAGTGATATTAGATGTTGACTGTTATAGCTGGGCTGCAGACATGCACTGACGCTTCCTACAGTATGTTACATTGATGTTCAGCTGACATGTTGTTGAAGCTGTGGATGGAGACTGATCTCCCCTTAAAATGTCAATATAGGTCGTTTGTACAGGCAGCAAAATACGACTCATATTTACATTTTAGACTGTTCTCTGCCATCATCTTGCTGACGTAGTAGTAGAGATTGACAGTGAGTTTAAATGGCGGATGTCCATGCGCAGACCCACCATATTTATCTATTCTGATCTTACATCAACCCCCAACTACAAAATTCACATTTCATACACATAAGTAAAGAAAAAAAATAAAAGACCTGGATTAGTATCAATACTGTACAGAAAACAAATCACCAAATGAGATGAAAAAAACCCCGAAATGATTAAGGGTTCCTTTATCTAAAGCTAAATAAAACCTTCACACTGGATGAACATCACATTATCACAGAGCTCTAAAAACAGGGCTGTTTTTTTTGGCTGACATTTTGAAGATGCATGATTTTCACTCGACTGCCACCGTTTCATACATTCATTGTTCAGGTCTCTGTGTAAATATCATAGCCTGGAAAACACAGTACACAAGAGAATGGAAAAGAGATAGAGGATAAAGAGAGCAGGCCAGTGACATGGCTAATGAAAACAGCACGCAGTAAGAGTACATCAGAGGTAATTAATCTATTTCTGTGGTCCAGTAATAAGAGACAGTAATCTCAGTAGTAGCCGGAGGGTTGAAAATGGAAAGAAAAGGATCTTGCTGTTTAAAAAGGTAGCGAACAACGCACGGATACAGTTTAAATCTCATGTAGGAGTTCGTCAGAGTGGGAGAATCTGACTGGAGGTCAATGGGGGATCTTGGCGAGCAGAAAGGGCAAATAACGCGGCAGGCAGCAGAGGATGCTTTGACCTTTTACTGCTGGTTTTGGAGCCAAAAGAAGAGCAGGGGGCTGGGTGGAGGAAGCTCCTGCCTGTGGAGAACTGGAAGCACCTCAGATCTCTGGCATCACCGCCTCCTTTTGCCAAACCTCCGCCTCCTTCCTCCCAGGAGTCGAATGGACGTCACGGAGGACCGGGAGGGTTGTAGATGCTGACAAATCTGGGCAGCCATCATAAGAATTACCAGAGAGCAGTTAAGTGTTTGATCGGTCTTTGTATGGGGAAATATGGGACAGCCTTCTAGGATTATACCATTACTTCACCCTCATAAATTATTTACAATAATTTCTATTTTATAGTCTTTAATCTAGAAGGAGCTTTTAACTGGTTATAAATCATCTCAATTTAAAACTGACACCTCTATGACCTATAGAGGCAAATAAGACCAATATAGCCGTCTATGAGGGTCAAGCAGTATCTCCAGAACCTCCATCAGCTCTGAAGACTCCAGGGGGGTCAGCTATCAGCCTGACTTTGTTGCTGTCTTTGACTTGCAATCAGAGCTCCGGTGCGAGGCGGAGGAGGGATCCCAGCTTCCTGGGAGCCAACATTGACAGGAGGCCTATGCTGTCTTGCTGGATCTGCTGGAGGGAAGTGAGGCTTGGGAGAACCAGAACCAAAACTGAGCAGGGTGGACTGCCAGACCCTGCTGCAGTGAAATGAGAGGTTTTCTAATGGCAGTGTGGTGCTAACGGAAATACTTGCTTCTGTCCTGAGGGGCTGCCGTAATTTCAATGTACAGTAGTTGCTTTTAATACTTGTTTTTAGGGATACACTTTTAAACCAGGTTGATAACGGGAAGTACATGTTGTTATGTATTATCCCCAAAAAATAGGATTATAGCCAACTAATAGAGCCAAAACTATGAAGCTAAATTGCTCTTGTTTACTTAGCATGGCTATCCCTGACCATTTTTATATATGAAAAATCCATAACATGTATCCATCCATTTTTTATTTTCTTCACTCAGTCACATAGATCAAAATGACAGAATCTGACATATTACTAGACCATGCATTTATCCATGCCATTATGTTTGCATTGAAGCCTGTGCCCTTTTCAATTATTAACAGTGTGGTTATCCAAGAGTTTGTCAACAGCATGCTGTCTGATAAATATTATATTATGTTATTATATTATGTGTCAAGGGGTTTGGTTATAGCACAATAAACAAACCATGAAAGCACCCATTGTTGATTGGATTTGAAAATGGGTCGCGCTCAGCATCAGATCCCACCACTTAGGACTTTGAGGGTGGGCTCATATTCCATGTTAACCTTCTTTTCAACTGAGAACCTCACATGTTTTCAGGTGCTTCGTCATAGGAAATACCTCAAGAAGTTGTAAGTGGGTTAGAAAGAAGAAAACTGTCTCTCTTTGGTGCTCATTAAGGTTGGTGGGACACTCATCAAACAGACTTGAAAACTAGACGAATCATGTTTGCTGCTAAAAGGTTGATTTAACAGAGTGCCTAGCTTTCTTTTCAAGGATGTTCTTAAAAAATTTGGGCACACATTTAGACGAATCAGCTTGGTACTGGAAACTGAACGGCAGCATTTTAATGCAATCTGATGCAAATGTTGAAGCACAAATTTTCTGGGAAGCTTTCATCACGATGAAAACGAAGTCATTTTGAAAGTAAAAACTGCAGATTCTCTTTCATCTGCACTTGATTAAGAACAGCATCTTTTACATGTGGAGGATAGAAAACCAAAAAGCAATGTGTAATATGACACTTTTGAAGATGAGATTAAGAGGAGATGAAAAAGTCCAGGATACACTGACACTTAACGGAAACCCAATTTGCATATAAATTCAAAGCTGTGTGAGAGTTTCAGGAAGACTTCTGTCGAGTTGTTGACAGGCTGCCTGTCTGTACAGTAGATCCAGTATCTTAGAGGTTAACCACTGCTGCTGTCTGGGTGGGACTTTCAAGTGTCACGAATATTGAAAAAAAATTGGGCCTCTACATGCTATACACGTTTCACTTTTTGCATTTTTACAACCTACTTACAACTTCTCCTGTCCTCTCCTCTCTGCTCTGTGTAAACAGCCTGCAGTTTTGCCTAATTTTCAATGAATATTTGTCACATAACCGTTCGTATTAGCACTTTTACAACAATAAATCATGGCATTCCAGTGTCACTGAAGAACGCAGAGTTATATGTTTTTAGAAGGATCTAGTAATTCCAAACAGTTTCTTTGGGTAATGTTTCAAAAGACACATGGATTAAAGTGATTTTGACAGAAATATCACAATTTAAGTTTTAGTTTTGGTTACTTTTTCAAATGGAAATGAAAGTTTCTTAAACAGTGTTTAAAGAAAACATATTTTTCAGAAGGTTTTAGTGAGATTTAGCAATTCGATCTGTGTTGGCCAAGACTGACTTTCAACTGTACCTGTAAAACATACAGGCTCTAGGTTTTCATACTGAGCTCTGTGGTGATTTTTTAAACAAGTCAGATCAGCCCACGAATCCAATCTTTTATCCAATTCAGAAGCAGGTTTTTCAATTGGCATGATTACTAGTTTGACCATCTATCGCTCAGGCGGGCACACGACTCCAGCGGGGCTGAAAGTCATCTCTGATGATGAAGCTACGGGCATTGTCAGCATGAGCGAAAGCCACGATGAGGGCATGATAAACGTGACCGATTTGAACATGAACCAACACTAACGAGGGTGTCCAGCTTCACAGCTTCGATAAATGCCAGTGCAGAGCTTTGCTTAATCACCCCCATAGCCCACAGACTTTGGGGAAGATACTTGTGTTGCTGCCAACTTAGCTGGAGTAAACACTTGAACAGTTAAAAAGCCTCTCTGCAATCATCTCTGTGTAATAAAATGCTGTTTTTGGTTTGGGATGCACTTGAATTGACGGTCGACACATCAGGTGGCTTATTTTTCACGAGTGATTGAACAACAGAGAACTAGATGGTCCCATTTCCAGAGTTGGGAAGTAGATTTTGGAACTTTAGTGTATTCATGAGCTTTATTGGGAACAACTTGGATGATACAAAGAAGAGCACTTAAACAAAACACTAATGTCTCTTTCTAGTATTAAAATAACAAAGAGCAAAGGAAATAAATCCGGTAACTGTGTTTTTAACAATTTTTTTCAGATTTTTCTGACAAGATGAATGTAGCAATCTTGCGATGTTAAATGAAAGTGAATATTATTCCTGCATCCGTCCCATAATTTAAATCTGTGCCATTTTTTATGGGTTCCTTCCACCAAGTTTCATGAAAATCAGGTCAATAGTAGTCATGTAATCCGACTGACAAAGCCAAACAAAACAAAATAACCTCCATGGCAAGATAATCATAATATTATTTCAAGTCTAGAATTGGACAAACACACATCTATCAACCATGAACTAACACACTCACAACAACAGACCTGTTCTGCAAGATGCATCCAAGTCTATTTAAATCTTCAGTAAACTAGATTTACAATGTCTGCTCATCGTTAAAGTGATCAGAGGTTGAGGCTCCATGCTCGTGTGTCTGCAATTTCAAAGTTGTAAACAGTATCAATCCATATCCACTTAACCAGCACATGAGCCTATCGGTTTCCCATCCCATAAATCTTTGAGGAAAGATGAGGTCTGCACATTGACTTTCATCAGGGCCGATTAGCCCAACAGTTTCAGACACTCTGGATGCACTGATTCCCATTTTGGAAATACTAGGCTTTATTTGGCGTGGTTATTTAGCCCTGGCTTCTGTTTGGAGCACGCCTGCTTGTTGCTCAATACAGGGTATTAGCTCTAAGTGAAGGAAATGGATGTTGACAGACTGCACACGCACATGGTGGAGAGTGCTTCTGCCATATTGGTACATTTCAAAACCACGTTGTTTTGTGCTCTTATGTGATTTTAGGTCGTTAGAGCTACACAAACAAGGCAACAAATGCACAAATGCCTGTCTTATAGCTACTTTTCACTAAGAATGTATCCAAAATACACCACAAAGACAAATAAAAAAAGCTTAACTTATAGGTTCACTTTTCTTTTCAACAAATGTATCTGCTTAAATTATTTGTCTGTGCAAGATGTATGAAATAAATAAAAATAAATATTTAAAAACGTTGGTTTTGTCGAAGGGAACCAAATTACTACATGCTGAAGAGTTCTTGGACAAGTTCTTGAAAGAGTTCCAATCCCTAATAGTTCATTTTTTTATTTTTATTGTTATTTAGGAATTGAAAAGCTGAGGAAACACTATTGTCACTATTGTATTGTCTGAAGGTGCTTCCCCGTTGGGTTCAGATTTCAAGATCAGTGAAGTTACTGTACTTTCATTATGAAATACCTTTGTTTTTGTATGTGTGCCATGCATGTAACTTATGTTATCAACATGATTTATTATGTTTTTAAGTATGTACTTCGGCCAAGTCATTAATGTTGCATGTATATAAGATTAATATGCAAACTACGTTTTAGGTCATTGCAGTGTTCGAGTGTAGACTGAAAACTGAGTTTCTGGCTTGTAACATCAGAGTGTGCACCGATATTTTAGAGAGCTGTCATAAATAAGGAGATATTTCGTGCAATGATGGACAGTCCCAAAACAGTTTTACATGTTTGTTTGTTTATATCGTTACCTGTTGGTTCGGCATCTTGACAGCGCTTCAATTGTTGTTTCAGTTTTCATTTGGATGGAGATTTGTGTGGACAGCATATTATTTTGCTAAAAATGTAGATGAGAAAAACCCTGTTTTCAAAATACCCATGTATATATGGACTTGGCCTTATTCATTAATATTTAACTGAGTTTTTCTATTCCAAAGGGACTTCTTAGCCAAGATTCTCTTCCTAAGCTTGTTACCCATATGTGATTATTTTTTTTGTTATATCCGGCACACTGTAAATAAGCTTCAGGTGTGCCAAGACGTTCATTCTCCCTAAAGTATACATTACATGTATACTCTAACCTGATTTCAATAATCATCTTATGACACATTAGCTAGATTTCTTTTTTCAACAAGACACTATGCCTCAAGGTGACTTTGAACCTTAAAGAAAATCTATGGTATCATGTAAGTGCTTCCCTTCATGGCAGCAAAGATAACACCTGTACATGCTGGGACCTAATGCAAAAGATCAATACTGTAGTGCATTGACTTTTGATTATTACATCATGAATGTACATGCCTTAGATACTCCCATGCCCTCTCCAGGTCAGCTAACTGGAAATACCCAAGGAATATCTGGGGATTTCTCATAGACGGATATTTCACAAAAGGAAAAATGTGTCTGCTATGCTGACATTTTGTGGCTGTGAAGCATCCTTAAAATATCTAAAATAACCAAGGCCAGTGAGCCAGCCATGGAGGACAAGGGCTGTTAAATGCGTGTTGAGAGGGTAGCCTTTGCTGCTCATCTTTCTGCGGCACACTGCACTCCAGCCAAGTATGCACGGTCCAAATAAACAACACCATGTCAGCTCTCTGCAGCCCATCAATCTCAGCTCATCCCCAAGAGTCCCGTGAGCAGATAAAAAGCTAATCAAACCCTCCGCCATGTAATTCATCATCAGCTGCTCATGGACACTCTATCTTCCATTCCTTCCCATTGCCCCCCCCTGGCTGCACTTCCATCCCTCTGACAACTGAGGCCTAATGGTGTTGACAAGCCAACAAATCAAATTTATATGCATTGAGTAGCTATTGGCGCCATTAAGATATTGATTTTTCTTCATACATGACAGATGAAAACAAATTCTAGTCCTACTTAGTCCTGGAGTCTGGACACCCCCTGATGAGGTTTTGCAGGTTTGTTCAATGGATGGACGGACGGACGGACGGACGGATGGAGACTATATGTGTTGATGGATGGATGGGTGGGTAGATATATGAAAAGATACATGAATGGATGGATGGATGGATGGATGGATGGATGGATGGATGTAAGGATATATGGATGGATAAATGGTAGAGGATGGATATAAAGATGTATGTATGCATGTATGGGTGGATGGATGGAGGATACATGATAGCTAATGCATGGATAAATGGACAGAGGACATACGTATGTATGGGTGGATGGATGGACGGACTTGTTATAAGGCTAAACAAAGATTTTAACTGCTCCTGGATTTTGGAGCCAGACACCAATAATAATAGCTTGTTTAAATAAATCACATAATACAACAATCTCTATTATCAATAAACAGATGGTGTTTTCTCCTGAGACTCTTGGGTTTGTATTAAAAGATATTTACTGATTAGGAAATATAACAGTTGAAAAAAATACGCCAATCATCAAAATAGGCCTGAATATTAAAAACTGAAATCCTGAAAGTTTCTAAGGATGATTTTTCCTTTTATGTACTAACTAAATTGTGCAACAGAAGCCCAATTTAAAATCACACCTTGCAATATCTTTAACTCTATTTGGATGCATCTCACACTGCAAATGCTTTCTAATATTCAGAAATATGTGCGGCAAGAGTACAAAGGAGATCTTGGTTTGGGTGAAGGCAGGCCTAATGAATGTGAAGAGAAAACTGCATGGCTTGGATACAGTGTTTCAACACTTTGATGAAGGAGAAATCATTACCATTGATGTAGGTGCAGGGCAGGCCGAGGATAAAAGGGGCCCAGTCCATTATTGGAGATGCAGTTATTGAAGGTTGCCACTACAACAGTGGTGCAATCCCATTACTGCAACTGAATGAATTAGGGATATGCTATGCATTCAAATTGATAGTGCAAAAGGTGGCTGGTGCTAGTTAATCGCTCTGATTTTGCATTTATGCCTAATGATATTTGCGGAACCACTCCTGCCAACCCCAGTGGAGACTTAATAAAGGGGGGAGGAAAATCATTTTATGGTGAATTAAAGGAAGAGGGGACATGTTTTATGTTTTGGCCATTGCACAGTGCTTGCCTGATGCGATAGCATTTCATGGTGTGTTGTCTTTGCTCAATTTTCAAGTACTCTGACGCTCTCAAAAGAACTCATCATTGGTGCAGCAAAAACTCTTGATGTTTTGTTGTCAACTGGATTTTATGACTTTGTCTGTTATGGAAATATTCCACCACAATTAATTTAAGGGAACAAATAGCATTTTGACTCAACAGCTCTCTCTTTGGTCTCTTTATTGCATTCTGTTTTGGAAATTTAATTAATTTTGAAACAGCGGGATGTTATTTTATTGAAAGGTGTAATTCATCCTCTGTGGTTAAAGCGAGTCACATGACTCCACATGTACTGACTTCCTAAAAACCCTCTGAGAGTGCACCTTTAGCGACCATTTATTCATGGCCAAGCATGAGGAGGTGTGCACTTTATTGCACGCACATACTCAATTATTTTCAATAATACTATGCAAATTTTAGCAATCCTTTACATTTTTGGCCACGATTACAGACTTTACAGATATATCCACCTCAGGTGTGGTAATCCAGTATGTATATTGTTCTTGGTTCACTGGCTTCTCTTCACTCTGCTGATATCTCCACAAAGTGAAAAAAGGAAATGAAAGATAGTGTGAGGGCCATCATTCTCTGGGGGGATATACTTCAAACACAAGCCCCTGAAATCCAGTCACTGTCTGTCTCTCTCTCTGTGTGTGACAACATGGAAATTTTGACATTTCCATGGCTTTAGAAATTCAGCATTGGGCTAGTCCTCTATGGAAGAGAAGGGACTGTATTTTTTCACTCTCTCTTCACAGAATTATAAAAAAAAAAGCTTTGAAAATATTTTGAACTTATAGCTATATTGCCTCAACCAAGCAGCCGAGTTAAAGTTTAAATCCATTTCTGTCCAGACCTTTGACAATTTGACAGTAGACAAATGCTTCATATGCATATGGATGTTGCTGCAAAGAAGCTACAAATTATAAACTCAGGATGCTTCAAACACATCTACAACCCAGCAGCATAAAAGGTCTACAATCACCAAAGTTTAGAGATTGGTGTCACCACTCCAGCATTCTGTTCCTGAGCAATAGCGTTGGATAATGGCCAGCAAAGTGTTTTTGCAGAGCATTATGAAAGTCACAGTGACCTTGGCCTTTGACCTCCAAAGTCTAACCAGATCATCCTTGAGTCCAAGTGGACATTTTTGCCAGATTTGAAGAAACTGCCTAAAGGCTTTCCTAAGAGATTACATATACCAGAATAGGACTTATTTGAGATCAAAGTCACCTGAACCTTTGTCCTTTGACTATCTAAATTTGATCATCATTGAGTCCAAATGTATGTTTGTGCCAAATTTCAAGAATTGCTGTCGGCTTTTCATGAAATATCACATTCACGAGAATGGGATGGATGTTAGGTCACAATGACCTTGACCTTTTACTTTTAATGGTTAAGGTCTAAGATTTCCTTAGGTATCACACTTACAAGAATGGGACTGAAGTAAGATTACAGTCACCTTGACCTTGGGCCTTGAACCACCAAACTCTAATGAGTTCATCCTTAAGTCAAACTGGACATTTCTGCCAAATTTAAAGACACAGAAAAACAACTTGAGAGTCTATGCAAAGTCCCCTATTGGGTGTGCAGTTTGTAACACACTGCAGTGATAACATCGGGTATTAGTTACAACACATCTCTAAATGTGCTTAAAATGCGGCTTTGATGTCTCCTGATTGCCACACGTCCCCAACATCACAAGCCAGACTGTCTTACTTCGGAATAAACTTCACACACAGACCTCAAAACATTCATCGATTGAAAACCATTCTGTTCCGCCATTTAAACAACGCCACGGCTTTGATCTCGGTGCAATTTCCCGCCAGTCAAAAACTTTCCCGTCCTTTAATCTGTGCAGCGGCTGAACGAGGAACTCTGTCTGAAAACAGGTGTTCAGCTTGTTTGATGTTAGCCTGCGGTGGTTGGGCAGGTTTGGAAACATGAAGCAGTCGTGACCCCATTCTGGAGGCCCACCACACACTCATCCCCCCTTTTCTTTCCTTTCTGACGAGGCAGCCAGGTGCCAAAAATACACGCAGCTGTGTTGAATAAAACATCTGACACACTGACTCCCTGACTGATGGTGGGACAGAAGGAGCCACCCCGGGGACGGAGGGGTCTGGGACTCGCCGCGTCTATACACTCAAGTCATTACACAAGTTAATGAGAAAGTTTCTGTGAAGGCGGCTGCTGTGACGAGGCTCAGCCTTGCCTGCTGCTGCGGATCAGAGAGGGAGCTGTCCTGGAGGCTGTGGTGCTGAATCTGAGTGCGCTCCCACCTCTGTGGTTACTCAGGCGTTTAGCTTCTGCTCTGCAGCAGACTGGCTGGGCAGAGGGGTGTCTTTGCTGCTAAAGAGCACAAACATGGGGCACAATTGCTTGAGTTAGTTCCTCTAAAACAGTGTTTATAATGTTTTGACTTGTGGCCCTTTAAAAAAGAAGACATTTAGTTTTGTCATATCCTCATTAATTGTCTCATAGCCTCCTCATTCTGATGTCTTGGTAGGATGATATGGTTCTCTGAATCTCTGGAACTCGGCTGAGGTGATGAACATTTTTCTCAAAGATATTTCCTCATTTAGTGTTTTGATGATGGTGTGGGAGAACACCATCTATCAAATCCGGCAAAAATCTCCCGTATGAATTCAAGTGTGTTTGGATCACATAATTTTCATACCCATCAAACCGTTGCGTGACCCCTTGTGCCCTGTATAGATGCATCTGCATTCATTATGTCTCTCCGCTCATTTATTCAGCTTTTTCTCTAATTAGCGACCCATCTGCATGCATATATTACATTATATGGAAGCATTATATCATCACCTGCTCCGAGTCGTGGGTAATAAATGTGTGTTTTGGGAGGCGTTTTAAAGTCAGGCTATTTATCCCGGGAAACATCACCACACTGTGTCATTTACACACTTCCTCTCCGTGACAGACGGCATCTCCAGGCCTGTGGAGGTCGGCCTCATAGGAAGTGAGAAAGTAGTACAGCTCCTACAAGGTTGAAATAGGACAAAACACAGCGACACACAGACAAACTGAGCATCAAGTTATTTTTATCAACAGGAAAGGAGTCATTTTGATCCACATGCTGGCACGCCACCAAGACCAAAGACCCAGCGTATTTAGCTTCACTATCGATTCAGCATTTAAAAGACTAGTTCCCCGGCTGTATCGGATTACAGGAGCCGCTGGCCCTTTAAGCCTTCAAACAACACCCAGTCCTGTTTTGATTAAGACCCCCCGATGATCCAAATTCTGTTAAAGAATCTGGGTCACATTCAATAAATATTATGTTAACACAGATCTGGCCTGTGTTCCAGTCATTCAAAGAAGTCTGCAGCGATGCCTCGGAGGCTCAAGCTCGCAAACGGTGTCAAATAAACATCAAAGGAGGTTTTGGTGAAGCAGGTCAACGCAGAAAACAGTAATTTTGCCTCCGTGGGACAATTTTAAATGAATGATATTATACTCAAGGGAGAGATTTCTTTATTTTCTGCTCTAAACATATTCATTTGGAGCGCATCCTGCAAATTCAGCGAGGCAGACACAAGGCCCTGTGGCTGTTTGTTTTCCACCCAATCCCTTTATACATGCATCCAGACACAGGATTATACAGAGAGAGAGAGAGAGAGAGAGAGAGAGAGAGAGAGAGAGAGTGGTGGTGGACTGAGAGAGATGGAGAGATAGCAGAGAGGAGTGAAGACGATAAGAGGTAGACGGAGGGTAAACAGAGAGCCGGTTAGTATGTAGTGACCCCAAAGCTTGGGATGGAGTCATGAGTCACTGACTGTGTTTACTGTACACAGAGAGAGAGACAGTGAGACAACACAGAGGGACAACATCATTTACTGGCACACCTCGGAGATACAGGGGCAATCAGTAACTGGTGATTTTCAGTAAGGATTCAAGAAAACAGGGTGTTTTTTCTGTCCGGAGGTTATATTTTCCTGGAAGCAGAGCAAACGGCTTCCAACAATCACATAAACTGCAAATAACAACAGCGGGCTCGTGAGAGGACAGAATAATGGGAAGAATATTAAGTAACAGGACACATTTCTGGGATTTTAAGCTTCTCCAAAACGATTTAACATATTGAATTAATTTTGTTTTTAAAAGTGAATTGCTGATAGAAGTACAGTATCTTGATTTTTCCCTTTCAAATAAAAAAGAGTTTGTAAGTTAAATTATAAGTTAGGAGCACCAATGTGGAACTGAGGCCAATTAGAAAATGACAACAGCTCTTCGGAAATTAACGTTTCAGCAACAAGGCAGCGTTCTAAAATTAGCACACCTCATTATACGTACACATCGGCTTGGGGTTGTAAAAAAAAAAGGCTGCAGTTTCATTGAATTTAGGCTACAAAACCACTGACCCAGGTTAAGGGCAAAAAAACGTCCTGGTTAGACGTTATAAAAGGCAGTTTAAACAGTCAATAAATGCATGTAAGTGCCGGAAGTGAAGTAGTTAAAAGGGTGACGTGAGCCACGGAAGTTACGTAAAAAACACAAGTTACGTTAAAAACCTTTAACTTTTGTTTTCACAAAGGACATCAACTTGTTCTCCTGGGTGAAAGACCGCCGTTTGATTCACCCTCGTCCTGAGTGTGCCATTTAAACTCCACATTGCCGTCAATCACTACAACTACATCAGCAAGAAGGCAGAGGACAACAGTCTAAAACGTAAATATGAGTCGTATTTTGCCGCCTGTACAAACACCCTATAGTGACGTTCTTGAGGGGAGACCAATCTTGGAAATGATTGTGCCAACAGTGATGCAGTTTTTGCTGCATTTCCACAAGTTTCGTGAGACATTTGTAGGCCGATAATCAACACATTTACTTTTTATTTCTTTTGAAATAAAATAAGAAATAAACAGGTTGCAGCTGAAGCATTTATGAAGTTGTTCCTTGTATGATTCTTGAGTATTACACAGCGCTGCCTCTGTGCTCATTGGCCGTCAAACGTCACGTCAGATTCTCCAGAGGAGACAGCCAGGTTTCGTCTCGTGGTTGTGATGCCTCGTTGCATCGCTCCCCCAAAATCTGCATCACAAGCAGTCCCCTGGTTGATCGTAATGAGCCCCTGCCTGCTCAGCATGGTGGAGGATGTTGTGTTTATGGTTCCATAAAACTAAGTTTTCTATTGATTTGAAACAACAACACATGTCAGTAACAGTCCGCAGCCAGAGCGGGGATATATTTCTGTTCTTGTCTGGTGCTCTGGGCCCCACGGGGGCTCTTAGCAGGTTGGCCAGCCAGTGTAGGAGGATGGGCTCCGGAGTTATTGATTGAAGCTTCTCATAATCTGTGAGCAGGTCCTGAGGTGCTGCAGGGCTGAGCGGAGCGCGGATGTCTGTGTGTGCCTGCGTGATGCTCTGACACACAAGCTGCCCTTCCTGCTGCCACTGAACAGGTTCAGCACCCTTTCTGAGGAGCCGCGGTGTCCGAAAACAGCTTGTTATGCTACACAGTCACAACATCCTTATACATCAAAAGCATTGTGAGTTTTCACAAATAATTCTATTCCCCACAGACACACACATTTCTACAGGACAAAAATGTGGAGCAGAGAAAATGCGTCATTGATTTTGGACTGATGATTGGTTGTGTTGCCTCCTGGAGAAGCTTTTGCTTTTCTAGTTCATGGCTCACATGTTGTTGTCGGCTCTTTCAAAGTGAGTCGGGTTGCTGAGCTTGTTAGAGGATCCCTGTACCTCAACACTGATCACATGGCCTCAAAATCCTCATTTTCCTTCAGCTGCCTTTGTTGCTGCTCCCCTACAACCGCTGCTGTTGTTGTTGTACCCCGTCTGTGGCTTTCCTGAGTTATAGTTACCTCTTTCATCTCCACAAAAACCCTGCTGGTATTGAGTATATATAACTAAAGGATTTCCGCCAGCAGCCATGGTCACTGTCGCTCTTTGTCCACCACAAATGTACACTGGACACCAAACTGACGTTAGCCGAAGCCACAGATTAGCAGGAACCACAGAGAGGAGATTGTAACTCCGACCAGTAACTAACAGTGAAGGTGGAAGACATTTTGGTTTTGATGCTCAAAGGACCAAAAACGACATTGAATGAATCCAACATGAACATGTCTGTCTGGAAACAATGTCCCAGTTACTCTGGATAATCAGCAGATCTTGATGTGAACAGTCATTGAATCTTTTTTCGTGATTTGGCAGCATTAGAGTTGGATAATATTCAGCCTGGGTACCACTTTTAATTGGACTACTTGTCATTAATGACAGCAGACTTGCAGAGTTTGTTTTGCAATGCACAATGCATGCATAATCCATATTTGTAAGTGGCTGCCTCTTCATTAACAACATTTAAGAAATGAATGTGAGGAAATCCATCATTATCGCAACTCGCAATCACCAAACCCTACAGCGGGTGCAAACTCATAATCTTAGGCAATTTGCATATGCAATTAGTGTAAGCTTCAAGGAAAGGATGTGATTGACAGGACAGAAATGTTTTGCCTAGTTGGTCTGATTGAACCCAATTTAAAGAGTAACCATGGTCGACTTAATGGGAAGTGTTTTTCACATTGTGACTCTCAAGCCATTTTCAGATACTACAGCAGATAAAGAACGACAATGTTGTTTGGCAGCTTGACCTCCAGGTCCCTCTTACTGCAAATATGTCCAAGACATCGACTTCGCTCACCAATTTGTTGGCCAATAGCACTGTATTACCTTGACACACGTCCACTTTAGAGGTACACACAGAGACAACAAATACACACTCTGACAATCAGGAAAACTCTTCAGTTGTGCGGCACCGGGCCCATTTTTCAGGATGGCTTTGATGACTTCGCCGCCATGCTAAGAAACAAAAACCCTGCTGCCAGTTTGACAGAATTCCATTTTAACTGAGACACAGACAGACAGAGGAGGTATTCCATTTTTGCCTCGTCTTGCCTTTCTCATTTTTTCGCCCCCT
>CAFUXE010000997.1:186975-211659 GCA_903364295.1 Serranus cabrilla | reverse complement strand
TGTGGAGACAAAATTAATGGCGAGAACGGGCCTGAGAGTGAAAGGATTGCGCTGAATCTCTCGCCGCGCATATGGGACGTGAAGGGGACAGCCATGTTTCATTAGAAATTCAAGGCCAATCTGTTCCCAGGGAAGGCAAAGCAGGATGTCAAGGTAATGAGTTAATTTAGGAGATAAGGAACAGCAAATGTAATCTCGGAAATTTCACCAGCAGCAAAATGGCTCCTCAAGCCGCAAGCCCCAACCTATCAAACAGAGGGGGGAAAGAAGTCACTCATTGTCGTGATAGTCTCTACAGAGTGGTAAATATGGGTAATCATCCTCTCCAAATATTGTAAAGTTTACCTTGAGGCGACATTGTAAAGATCCCATTAAACCCTTTTGGTGTGAATAACACTTTAGCTTAAGCAGCAAAGTGCAGGAGTCAAACCGCTTAAGAGACCACAATCATTTCTGGCACCATCGCAGACCCCAGACTACCCAGTGCGCCAGCATTATATCAAATTTAAGCAGATGCCTAGTTATTATCCCCAAGTGGGCCGGGTTGGCCCCCTGGCGCTGTGGTAATGAGTGTTTTTTCCTCTGACTGGGTGGACATGTTTGGGAAGAAAGGCCTCTGTCTGCTCCCCCAAGAAGCCTGGCTTTTGAGAATGAACTCTGCACAGCACGGACCTATATGAGTCCACATTTGCATCATGCTTCACGGGAGCCCCGGACATGTCAGGCTGCTCCATTTTCCCGAGGATGAAAGGGTTCGTAGAGTAAACAAGAGGAGTGGAAATTGAGGCCACTTGCTGTTATATCTGCCCGTCTTTTGAGCTGTGGGCCTTTGCTGGTTGTGCTATTATTACAGCAATTGACTCTGGCTGTGCCGGTTGGCAGTTCTCTCAAGTGAAAACATTCCTGTAGTTGAGGGTGTGAAACCATGTTTTTGAGTAGCTGCTTAAAAAAAAAAAAGCTAGGTGGAGGGGGGGGACCACCTCTAGAAGGAGCAGGGGACAGCAGAGACGTCATGAGGATAACTAGACGGATCGTACGGCGCTCGCACGTGTCATCTACAGTACAGCGCTAATGGGTGAGGAAGAGCATGGGGGAGGCGGCTGGCATGACAACCTACAGCAGGCAGGAGACTTGGTTGCCATGGCGACAAACAAGGATGTTTGCATCAGAGGCAAATCTCAGCGGTCGGCGGCGGAGGGCACACATGCCGCTCGACTAACAGTAATGGAGAATTGTCAGGGCCAGAGATGAGAAAAGGTGGGCTGTGAGGGAGGAATGCCTTTTTTTCTTATCACAATCTGTTTTCCACACTGTACAGGAGGGAGGGAGGGAGGGAGGGAGGGAGGGAGGGGGGGATCCTGTCCAACTGGGGAGACAAGGACTGACTGGTTCAACTGCTAATGACCCCTCTTGCTTTGCTGCATTAGAGGGAAGAATTAAATCATCTTCAGTGTAGTGTCACTTGAAAATATTAAGCCTGGAACGCTGATTTTGTGCCTGTACATTTATTCAGTTTAATCCATTCACGGTGGATTTAATAAGCGTGCAATGACCTTGATTGGTGGCGAAACAATACAGCCATGTGACTCCGCTCTGCACTCAGTTGGCAGGGAAATGGACAATGAAAGAGGCAATAAGTTTGTGTATCTGTGATCTGTGCTTTGCAGCACATGTTGAAGTTATTGTGACACATTTTAAATCAACCAAGGTCGTTTGTGTCGGGGACGGGGCGGTGCAGGGTGACACTGAATTTAATTGCTTTTTTCTTATCCCATCATGCCACTGTATCTCGCACACGCTGCTGGGTGTCGTGTTGCTTTATGACTCATGCATCCTCTTAGGGTGCCCAGGAGCAGTGGGTGAAGTGTAGCAGAGCCAAGAGGGAACTTACTTGGACTTTTTTTCTGTTTTCCCCCTCGTCGTGCTGACATGTTCTGAGGACGCCAGCGGAGTCTCGGGAGAATCGTACGAGCTGTAAACATACAATTAGCCTTTTCTGCCTCAGATAAAACTCAGCGTGATGCTCGAGTTGTGAATGTGTCATTTTTGCTCAAATGGATGTATTCCCTTTTGTAATACTTGGTCCACATTACTTAATTTCCCCAGAAAATGACAGCTGCTTTACTCTTACAAACTCATGAATGGGAGATATGCTGGAGAATGGACACTGGTAATTTGGATTCCAGGCTCATTTCCATGCTGACACTTACACTGTCAATACAGAGTGGCTAAATCAACAGGGGACCATAGTGGAGCACCTCTAATCTAATCATTTCTGACAAAAAAATGGAACAATGTGAGCCTAAAAGACAATTACACAAAGAGCAGCAGTTGGTAAGGTTATTACTGACATTACCCAGGAGGTAAAGTACCACTTCCTTCCTCTATTTTCTTTTCACATTGAGCAGGTGCATTATGGGATGCCCCCATGTGTCTCTGGGGCTGGGTGGATGTGCGAGAGCGTTTCAGGTAAGCACAGGAAGAAAAGGATGGCCTTTTTTTTTATCATCACATTCATGAAACATTGAAAATGTCCTCCAGGGCCTCTTTTTTATGCTGCGTGCCCTTCAGTAATAATTAATATACTCTTTCATTAGGCAAAGGGGATGTTTCGCCCACTATGTAGAGGCGAGGCAGGGGGCTCAGGAGGACAGGCGTGGAGCACGCGGGGCAAGACTTCTGTCCCTCAGCTGCCTCACACACCTAGATGGTATTAATCTCTAATAACTTCCCCGTAAAGCACCTTCGGGCGGCGGCAGGAGAAATGCTACGGGTAGATGATGCGTTTTAGCAGCCCTAAGTATGAATCAGGATATTAAAAAATTGTAGGAGGGCAAAAGCAATTTCCCCCTAAAGGGGATTTTAAAATTACAGCTCTCAGGCTGGAAGTTTTGCCATAAAATCATTTTCTCGTTCTTACCTATCACAATGAAACACCTCCCACTATACGTTCACCCAAGATAACTTCTGTAAATGAAAATCTCTGTGACAGACAAAGCCATAAAATAAAGCCTCCTTAAATACACTTTGTACAGGCTTTTGTGCATTTACAACAGGCAGTCAAAATTAATAACATCCTGGTAATATTATATTCTTTCTTTGGGAGGAATGAAGTCATTGTAACATTAATTTACCCCGACTGCTCTGAAGCCATTCACTTATGTGTATTTAATTAAGCGGACTGCAAACCGAGGAAGGCGTATCCAACACAGACTTGTTGTTTTTTTGACTGGCTTCATTAGACATTGTTCAGGCTGTGGCGCTGATCCTTTCCGACTCACTGCAACTTAACGGCGACTGTTTTGACCAAGTTGCAGCTGATAAATGTGAATTTAAATGCAGTCGCGTACAGCCAGAAGAATGGGCTTTTGTTGCAAAGCAAACAATGCTTTGGTTCTTCTGCACAAATGAAAACACCATTATCAGCTTTGTTGTATTGTGAGCAATGGTGCCGCTCATGCTCTGTTCAATTCAGCAGCTTCACACCATGTGATGTTTCACCGTCAAATAAGCTGCAGGACGGATTTAGCTGGAAGAACTTAAGATGACCTCTTCAAGATGCTTTTTTTTTTTTACATTTTGGTGCCAAATGATTGTTGCTGAGGTGTTTGTGTTGTGTTTGTAATCAGCTCTCTCGCACTATCTAATAAAGCACAAAAATGCCAAAAAAAAATATATCTAAAAAAATTCAATGAAATTTCGACTGAACTGCAGGTCATTTACACAGACCTGAGAGGAGCAGACAAAAGAGGTTATAGAAATGTAAATAGCAAAGCCCCCAATTTTTTCCCAGTACTGTCCTAATACACTTGTAGGCACGTAAAGTTTCCATTTTACTCCAATTTTTGTAAAATACATTTTCTTAGAAATTCAACTTGTTTCCTATTTTATTTTGAATTCATGGCATCATGACATGTTGGAGTTCTCCTTACTTCTAGCCATATGTGCCTTTTCCAAACAGCTGCAGGACTGTTGGTGTTCAGAGGGTGAAATCTCTTTTTCAAGTTTGGGGTCTCTACAGCTGTGCTTCTTTACGCTGAGTGTGGCTTGGTTACTGCAAAATAATTGGTGCAAAACAAAACAACAACCTACTTTGATGGTATTATTTCATAAGAATACTTATGTGTCTTTGTTTAGCTCTGTCAATAGGATGCGTATGTGTGTGTGAGAGCATGTGCATGTGGATTGATCATGTAATCTGAGTCTTATCTCGGTGGGTCTACAGAGATCAAGCAGTCCTGAGTTCTATACAGCGTGTCGAACACTGAGCTTCAAATCAGGTCTTAGACCAAGATAATTAGCTTATCAGTGTCAGGCCTTTAAAACAACGCTGATACCAGTTAGCCTCGCAATAAAAGCTACGAGCTGGACCTTCTCCAATTAGTGCCTTATTACTTGTACATGTAATGGAACTCAGGGTGGTCTTTGTAAAGTGTTTTCCACAAGCAAAATGAAGAATTCAAAGAGTTAATGTCAAGCTGAGACTTTTATGATTTTTTCCCACCAGTTTGAATCTGACCAAAGTGCCAAAAACAGGAGAGAAATCAATCTAAACTCTCCCTAAAGTGTGTTGGAGTAGCTTCGCCATGAAGCACTTAATACGATTTTGGCCAGAAATGATCAGCATGATTGAAATGTCTGGCTTCAGGATGAACATAATATGCCGTTAGTGTCAGGAAAATCCATTCAGGTAAATTATTTTGCTCTCTTTAATTTACTTTATTTAATTGAGTTCGACCGATGAGTCTGAGTGTGAAATATTCACAACAATCCCCCTTGTTTTGACCCAGGAAAGACTGGACCACACAATGGTAAAGACGGGATATGAACAGTTTTCATACAAGCTTGAGAAGAGATTTGCAAGGAATGGAAAAAATAAGTTTATACTGATGTCCATGCACTGGCAGCATGGTTAATTTGCGAAACAATATTGTAGAAAATGATTTTGCTCAGTGATGCCACGCTGGCTAACGGGCGATGTTCAATATTTCATTTCCATGAAGAAACAAACACAGTTAATAGAAAACTGCGTGCAGTCGCGTTTATTTGGAGGAATCGAAGCACTGTGCAAGTTAATTTAGTTAGATTTCATACTTAATGACAGAAGAAGCACATTTTTGTGTGGTTTTTTTGTTTTACACAGAAGGCTGCTTCTCTCTTTCTGCAGCTGAACGTATGCTGTTTAAAGTTTAATGACTCTTTGAATGATCTTTAATGGGCTGTTGTGTGTTTTGCTGCAGTTCAAGGTCAGTTAGATTGCATGACATTAGCTTGAGCAGCAAGTACAATGTTACAGTGTTCAATCAATGTTTATGACCTAATGTAGCAGTGGAACAGTGTTAGTGACTGGACAGTAATTAATAGTCAATCAATAATAAACTCCAATGGACCTCATTAATCACATACGACTGAGCTCCTTCACAACATGATAAATAGTTTATGCAACTGTTAACCGGCCATTGTTGCACGTTCTCTTTGGCTGAGATGCTAATTAGATGTTAGCCTGACAGCCAAACTTACATGTCTAAGCTCAACCAATCAGAAACAAAGCTTCTGATTGGTTGGCATACTCAACCCAAGGCGTAATGGACAACCACTGGGCAGTTAACAACGGCAGCAAAACATAATAATGACTGTTTTCAAGCATGAAAGTTGTTGCAGAAGACATTCTGTGTTGGATTTATCATTATGGATGTACTTTACAGTCTTCATATAGGGTGTTTGACTGCAAAATGGCAGGGCAACATTGGCTGTTCATGGTGGAGATAGAAAAAAATCCATATCATGTCATGTAACATTAAACATCACATTTATTTTTCACTTGCCTGGTCTTTGAAAGATGAGCAAATAGTTACCAGAGAAAACTGAATAGTAGTTTTGTAATCGTAGTAATAGTAGTAGCTTAAAATGCCAAACCCTGATACCAAGACAGATTATGTTTTATGTTGAAGGATGAGAAGAGGAGGATGTTGATTATAGGGAGTGACTTGTCTGTGGAGAACAAGCCGAGCAAGATGAGCAGGAAAACTCATCCAGAGGCATCCGTCAGCAGCGTGAGTCGCTCTCTGTGGTGACAGTGTCACTGATCTGGGCACGTCTCTTCTCACAGACACCCACTACCAAATGGCCACACAAGGTCAAATCATAAGAGAGATGCTATTAATATCCTCCATTTTGTATTGCTTTCCAGAGCAGAAACAAACACCCATCTCGTTATTTTTCTGTCCTGCTGCTTCTGTCACTCATTTCATCCTTAAGTAAACTGATCATAAGATGCCCTTTTATCCTTGCCTCTGGCTTTTTAAAAAACTTCACTCAAGATCACTCGGTCCAGACAAGAGATCAACGTTCAGACATCAGGTTCTGGATTTTGTGCCCTCATTAATAGCTTCATAATAAACCATGATGACACCTGCGGCGACAGCTGACTGGCCACTTCATTAGTTTGGGAGGCAACATCTTCCCCCGCCCTCTCAAGTTTTCTGTAAACAAGATCACAAGATCATGTGTTGAGCTTTTACTGCCAAAGAAGAAGAATTCATAAAATCTCCAGAGCTTCATTTCATTCAACTCTTTTCCCACAATTATAAAAAAAAGTCCTGGGTGACTACACTCAGTCAGGGCTGCCTGGAACCAAAGAACATGAAATCTATGTGTTTCAAAAAGCTATTGCCAGCCAACAGTCCACGCTGCATCCATCAGGGCAGGCACAGCCTCAGCCTGTCTGATTCAGTTAGTGCTTATGAAATGGAGCATCTGCAGAAGCTCCCAGAGAGTATGTAAACATAAGCTCTGCCTTGGGAAATGAGCTGAGGGGTCATTTAGATTTGGGTGAGGGGGGAAGCGTGGAGTGCTGCCTCGCTCTCACTCTCTCTGTCACCTGGTAACAGTTTGACACACGGGAGCTTCCCGGCTAATGTATTCCAGGCGCTAAGCTAAACAGCAACACCTGAGCAAACCCCGCTCCCCTCCTCCTCCTCGCCCTCTTCTTTCTCTCCCGTTGCATTGGCTGATCCTGCCTCCTGAGATATTAGGTAATCCGGGAGCAGGCGAGAGGTGATAGGCCGCCTGTCTTTTGACGATACCTTATTTGTCAGGCGAGCCGCGCTACAATCACCACGGATATGCTTGACATGTTTGCCGAGAGCCAGGAGCCATCCATTCCATGTGCACTGTGCAGGAGCCATTCGGCAATCTATCAGTGGACCTGTGGGAGGTGATAAGCCTCCTTTACAGCGCGGGGGGTTCCCACCAATCACAAAAATAGCAGAGATATTGGGGACCATATGCAACTCAAGTGGCTTTTCATTTGTATCTGCTCACTATAGATTCCTAAGCTTAAGAGATTGTGAGTAAGAGCGGGAATTCATTATCACCGGTGAGTTTGTATAATGGATTATCAGCACAAGGTACAGAAAGGAACAAAAGCATGCAGGAGAAAAGTCACAGGCAGAAAGGGATGTCTTGCTCATCTTTTCAAATGACATTACAGCTCATTTCCGAATCAATAGCTTGCCTCTTTCCTCCCTGCCCAGATAAACCCATCACAATTGAAGGATGGAGGAGAGTGGAGAGGAGAGGAGAGAAAAAAGAAAAAAAAAAGACAGGGCACCAGAGCCACAGCCGGCCCATTTTATCTGATGGAGAGAGGTGAACAAACGGAGGGATTAGCTTCCATGGGATGAAAGCAGCTGCTCGTCTTCCGTCTCCATTCCCCTCCCCTCCTCTGCTCCGTCTCTCCATCCGCCCACACATCCACACCGTGGTCTCCCCTCGCAACCATGCTCTCTATATGTTGTCACTGATCTGATATCGCCGGCTGCGCTCCACCCTGTACCTTCAGCAGTTTCCACAGCAAACACAACAAAAAGCCTTTCAAAGGCGCGGCGGAAAGGGGCGCCAAAAATTGTGTCACGGAGAGGGGTTGGGAGTTGTAGCAAAGTGCACTTCCCCTGTGGCACCCTCACAGCACCCACCCTTCCTGATTATGTCACCTAGACACCGATACATCAACACACACACCGCCTCGAAAACACACCCACAAACCGACAAGGGACACCCCGATTTCTTTGTAACTTCTGGTGTCGCCCGAAGAGGAAATGTGCGCTCTTACCTGGCAACAGTGGCACACCTTCAGCTCCCAAATCTGCTCGCCCTAACAAGGAGGCGCGCTCATCTGGAGTAGGAGAAGGGAGTCTTGGAGAGAGAGAGAGAGTGTTTGTGTGTGAGTTGTATGTGTGTGAGGCTGGGAGCGAAAGAGAGGGAGAGAGAGAGAGAGGGAAAGTGAGAGGTGGAGCTTGGTTTAGAGGAGAGAGGGAGGAGGAGAGAAAGAGGGCTGGATGATGACTCTGTCTGCCGTCTATGTAGCCAGTCTTGTGGGAGCAGTGTGGATGGCGCTAGATCACCTTCTGTTCAAACACAAGCGGTGGATGCACCTTTGTGAGCGGCTGGGAGAAAGAAACCCGGGGGGGGGCAGGAGGAGGGGGAGGAGGTGTGAGAGAGACAGCAGAGAGACTCTGGGCTGTTTAAGCCAGCATCGTCACGCGGCAGTTCCTAGGAATCCCTCCAGTAAGAGGGGCACTGCATCACTGAGTCCTTGGCTGTGATTGGCTGGGTAGTGGGGAGACGCCAAGGATGTTGGGCAACGGCGTGTAACCTAAGATGACCCTTTCTACACATATTAACATGCCCTGGTTGTGTCTGTCAGCCCCTCTGGGTGCTTGTCACCTTCAAGGACACTTTTGGAGGAAAAAAATCCCCTCCCCAAGGACCTCGGGATCCCTGGAAGCATATGTGTGTGTGTGTGTGCTTAACAGCTCATAGTAAGCCATGACCTGCCTTTGTGCATGGACAAATACAAAAATACACACACACAAGCAACAAGAACTTGTCCATGAAGGGAAGATGATTTCCCCAGAGGAGGGCTGAGCCTGTCAACAGAGAACCACACAAACACCTGCAAGGACAATCTCTCATTAGAGTGATTGAATATGTTGTCATGCTGACCTCAAAACCAATAGAGAGGTTATATAGTGAGTGTGGACAAAATCAAATCTGCACTTTAACACTTAAGATGTTGTGTGATTTAGCTGTGGATGGGTTACATTTTGAATTCATGTAACTGATGAAGTATGAATCAGTTAAATTGTCATTAAACCCTGAAAGAAACATAAAGGCTTCAGATTCAAAGGAGGAGATGAACTGGCTGAGACGCTCCATCCAAGAGATCACGTGACTCAGGATTCATGAATATGGAAAGTGGCCGATAATGCCATTTTTAGCAGCCTCAGGTAGCGAACCAGACTTTCTATTGGCTTGCGCAAGAGACCTGAATAAACGCAGCGCCCAGCTGCACTCAAAGGTCAGACACTAACCGACAGGCTGCAGGATGAATAGAGCTCTCTGTCTTGTGTTTTCCCAGGAAAACACAATAACAGTCTCCATGACGTGTGAGTGAGGGGCTCAGGAGGAGACAGAAGGGTTTTTCTCCAGCACATCATATACTGTCATCACAGCGCCTCATATTCTACTTAATGTCCAGATTATTAAAAATCCCATCTATGAGTGGTGTTACTTGCTCCCTCCAGGTGCTCCGGCTTCCCTCCACTGTCTAAAGATAAGCAGGTTACATTAACTGGCCCATAGGTGTGAATGAGAGTGTGAAAGGTTGTCTGTCTATACTGTATGTGAAGCCCTGTGATAGGTGGCTGTAACTGCATGAATGAAACTGCAAATCAATTAAAATTCAAAATGACCCTGATGTGAATATGGGTTTACTCGGTTCAATTACATTGTTTTATGATAATTTAACAGCTAGACAATAAATGCTAATTAGGGATGCTAATTTTGATTCCTTTCTGACCAACAAGCAACCCTCGCTGACTGATTACTAACCATTACTAACCATACAGCTTAGCCACTATGCAAAAAGGCACTTAACCATAAAATGGCAGGAAAAATCCTGACTGAATATGACTTTTTGTATATCATCTTAAATTCACCACTAGATAATTTGTGCAGCCTCCTCCAAAATCCAAGAAAAGACCGTTTCCAAAGTCACATACTGTAGCACCCTGTGGTGATCTCTCTTTATTCACAATGTAAAGGTCACCCTCCTCTCCAACACAGCTGTTATTTTATTACAAGAATCCAATAATCAATAGTCCATTTATAGTAACAAAACAATTTCATTCACAACAATATGAGCATATTCTGGAAGTAGACATCTAGTACGGGTTCTGGAGCTTCGACCGTATATCATGATGGTGCAGAGATGTCCTTAAAGTGTTCAAGGGGACATACAATAACAGCATTTCAATGGTTATACCATTTGCTGGTGGTGTTTGTGTTGTTTCCAAGGCCAAGAATAAACTTTGAAGCTCAATTAAATGATGATGTCTTATAATGATTTCCAATATAATTCATTTTTATTTGTTTGGAACAATTTATGGCCAAAAAAATTCAACAAATTACAATTTATCCTGTAATTATGTGGCAGCTGTGTAAGGCATAGTGAGACAGTTTTGATTGCAGTGGAACTTTTGAGGAAAATCCGTCTGAACTTTACTCCCTCAGTAGACAGCAGTTTAGTCAGAGCAATGTTCACTTTATGTAGAGCGTGATAATGGCTCAGTGTATCTGTCTAGTCCAAACAAAAAACCCAGCCAAAGTAAAACCTCCTGTCCTTATGTGTCCCCAGCCAAGGCTCTGGCCGTGGGTTGTACAGTGATTACTGGCCTTAATGGCAGTTTGTCTTGATATGAAAGAGCTCATTGCTTCTGGAGGGGCTCCACTGGCACACGAACATCGTCAACAACAGGAGCACCAGCTGCATCGTCCCTGGTCCTGCTCTGAAATAGCTTGGCCCCAGCCGTGGCCCTGGCCCACTCCCAGCCAGCAGCGCCCCACCATGCAGGCAGCAGGCCCAGCTCCACAAGGCTGGCTCAGAGACCTCCCGTCCTGGAGGACAGAGGTGTCTCTGAGGCCCGGAAACCACGGGGCAGCTGACCCCTCGCTGTACAAGCAGCGTCCTCTGTCACCGAGTCTCTCATCTAATGCGCTCAGAGTAAAATCAAAGTGACAATATTAATCATGTGATGGGGAAAATAATTAGAGGGGCAATAAAGGACTGAGTCCCATCCCCCTGCCTCCCTATCTTCCAACATACGGCGGATAGCTGATTACTGCCCGGCTCAGGGACTGATGAAAGGGTGCCGGGATGGTTTTCAATGTGGCCATCCGCGCTCACTTACTTCACAGACACCAGACATCTGGCAGCAGCTACAGCTATAGGTGCTAATCAATAAAATCCATCTCACTAGTGTCCAAAATGTTAGTATCTTAAGGAAAACACACACTGTAAAAGTTACTGTGCAAACTAAGAATCGACTGATCATCGACCATGCCGATATGACATTTATCATTTTTACAATCTCTCTTAATTGGATTGCCAATAAAGCTAATGAATTAAAATATTTGGCTCTGATCAAGCCGCCCTCTGTAGTCACTTGGGCTGCAACTCATGTTTATTTTAATTAGCCATTCATCTCATGTTTTCTCAATTAATTGTTCGGTCTATAAAATGTCAGAAAATACTATAAAATATCAATCTCAGTTCCTAAAAGTTGAAGGTGAGGTCTTCAAACAACAGCGACGGACAAAAACAACAGAGATAATAAGCTGATATTTTGCTGATTTTTTTTCTGAAAAGCTGAATTTTCAGATTTCAGATGTACTGACTTAATTAAAGTCAATGCATAGTTTAAAGAAGTTTGTGCTTTTATGAGTAACATGGCTTCATATCCATTTTAGGCCAAACAAAGCCAAAGTGAGGAAGTTAAGGATGTCGGACGGTCCGAGGACACGGACATTTAGCGACTGACGCAACACAACGTCAACCAGCCTGAATCCCAGCGGGATCTGATCCTGGAAGCAGCTGTTTGAAGAGCTTCCAATCCTTCTCCTCCTCCTGAAGTAGTTTTAGCAGCAGGGAGTGAGATGGAGGGCCGTGGGGTGTACGAGCTTGCTAATGCTTGTGTCATACGTGCTCTGATAAAGAGAGAGAGACGGGTCAAGAGCGGGCAGCGACGAGTAAGCAAATCACTCGCTACACGCAGCCCTGCGGTAAAATAATTTCCCATTTCAAATATTAAAAATAATAATAATAAATCAATACGTGGTGGTCCAGTTGATGTAATGGCACCCAACACAAATAAATCAATTAGAGGAAAAGAAAAAAGGTTGAGTTTACTATGAAAAGTACATTTTATATCCTATATTTCTATGCAGTTAAAGACTGACTGACATGTGACGTGACTGTTTGTGGAACCATGTCTCTAGAAGTGTATGGTTCAACTTTTTCCATTGTTTAGTGTTGAAAAAGTAAACAAAAGCCGCAATATGGAATCGGGGGAAAAGCATATTGTCCCAGTCTTAATGAAAACAAAATTATCTATATGTTATTTGGATTATTCATTATCAAAATCGCTGGCAATTATTGTTCTGGCGCTCCACTTACCAATAAGTCAAATAATTGTTGCACTTCTAACGGTCACCACTCTGTGTTCTCACAGCTTCTTTGAGTACTAATTGGTACAGCAAAAAATAATGGTCCAATCCCCAGCACACCACAAAAAAGGATGCACAATTAGCATTGTTAAGTACCCAGGCTCATAAAACATGCACTTAAAAACAACAGAGGACAACCTCTTAATCATTTAGTCCACCAAACCAATCAGACTGCTCTTTTTCAAGGTGACGAAGCGGAAAAACTCCTGTTGTCAGTTTCTCCAAGTCGATGTTATTCCCTCATTAGAAAATGTCACAAAGGCCATTGATTGTTTTCATGCTTCCGACACGGCTGGCTGCTCATGAGCAGTATTCTTCAGGAGGCATTAGTCATTCACACCTGGCTGTGTGAGGATCAAAAACCCCGCTTTGGTCCAATCAGCCCGCTGCCAGTGTGTGATTCATAGAGAGAGAGACAGAGGCTCGCCCTGCCCTGACTGTCTGCACGCACGCTGCCCCGGGAAGCCTGGTGTTTCTCTCTCGCTTACAGATCGACAGCATCTCTGGGAGAAGCTGGGCGACAGCCTGTGACAGACTGATGGATGATGTGACACTCGTGCGCCACTGTGTCATCCCTGCATCCCCCGTTCGCCCCTCACCCCTCGACGCCTGGGGTGAGGATGGAGGATTGCACGTGCTAATGCATGTAGATCAAGTTGCATCTTTTGTCCCAATCATACATGTGTATGTGGAGAGGAGCCTGATGGGTAAATGGTGGGCGGCTGTCAGCTTGCCTGACTGTTAACGGCCAGATGACAAGGCCAGACCCGCCGCAGATGATGATGCTCAGGAGCAGACAGGATGGGTGACAAATAGAGGTGAAGAGACACGAGGGCGCCAAACGAATCTGCATAGAAATGAGCGAGCTACACCCAAAAAATTACACACCTCGAGGTGTCATTGCAAAGAACACCGTCATGGCTGCATGAAAACCAGTGGCTGTGGTCAGCTAATGGACTCTGCCTGAAAGATCACAGACTGTAGTCGTACTCTGGAGAAAATGTCATGCATAACTAACGGTCATCCAATTGTCAGGGCTGCTGCATATTAAGTCAATCAGCAGGATGACTCACAGGGGGAAATGCTCTTCATTTGAAAAAAAATAATGGGAAAAGAAAGAATTCTTGTATTTAAAAAAAACTCTATCTAAGTTACAGCCAATATTTAATTAGAATTTGGCTTTTGCGACTAAGTGACGTGGATAAAACTGTGAATAATCGATGGACTTTTTGATGAGGCAGTCTGGGTAATAGGGCTGTTGAAATTCAAATTAAGAGCTTAAACTCTCTCTGACATGTCCGCCAATTTCCCAGATCTGTAAAGCGAGTAAACAGCTCTAAGTAATGTTTTGTATGCTGTTGGGTGGCCTAATCTTCTTATATTGATTTTACCTACCCCGCCATCACTTAAAACCTCCAACCACATATTCACGGAGAAGATGGCAATTAGACGGCCGGTGGGCTCTGATTCAGTATCGAATGACAAAGATTTCTGAGGGACCGTTTTCAATCACACCTTCTGTGATTCTCAAGGGAGATCGATGATGTTCTTCCACAACACGCCATGACGTGGAACCTGCTACTTTGTGAAGTTGCATTCAAACTTCAACATGGCAAGAAGTTGTAAGCTGAAGCCACTTTAAGTGATTACAATTATTTGAGGCGAAAAGGAAATCAATAGAGGTGCTTCTTTCTGTCTTTGCCACTTTTCACTCCCACTCCTGTGAATGATTACTGTCCGAGGTCATCAGTTACTTATTTCCCAGTAAATTAGGCTCTGCTTCTGAAGGCAGCCAGATGTGGCCTCAGAAGCCCCAGTGGACGTTGTCCTCTTCGCTGTGGTTCAACAGTGGAAGTGGCCTCTGCTATAAGCAATAAGGTCAATAGGACCGCAGTGCTCCGTGGCTTCGTTGACTTGCTAATCCACCTCTTCACAGGTCTCTCCTGTGCCTATCTCCGTCTGCACTGTATTGCTTTTAACCACAGTGGGAATTTCTTATTGACAGAAAAATCAGGAGAAAGCCTCAGAGGAAATGCTGGACTGTCATTCAATTTCTCAAGAATTCTGTAAGACAGGTTTATTGGGACAGGAATAAGAAGTAACTCCCTCCCGGTTGTATGCCCTTTCTGTTCCTGAGTTATGGTGTTGAATAAAAGCCTAAAAGTGCTTTTGCAGAACATTATGATGCCATAGGAAAGTTGACCTTTGACCTTTTGGATATATAACACCATCGCTTCATCATCCTGTTAGACATTTGTGTCAGATTTTGTCGATATTACCATATGGATTCTTTTTTCGGATTCGAACCCAAGCCGCCAGTGTACAAGGACTGTGCCTCTGTGGTATACGCTCAACCAGGTGTGCCACCAGACACCCCACCATATGGATTCTTGAGAAGTCACAGTGACCTTGACCTCTAAAATCTAATCAGTTCATCCAAGTGAACGTTTGAGCCAAAAGTGAACAAACCTTTAACCATCAAGACAGAATCTGTTTATCCTTAAATCAAACATTTGTGCCAATTTTAAAGAAATTCCATCAAGGTATTCCTGATATATTCCAATCACAAGAATGGGATGGAAGAAGAAATGATCCTTCTGGCCAAGCTGTCACCAGCACCAATGCATAAAACTCATATAATGTTTTTAAACTGACTAAGACAGCAGTTTTGCCAGTTAACTAATCCAAGAATCCTGAGGGGGTAGAAATCCTGTAATGTTTTCCCACCACTGAGCTTGCTAATGGTTTCTATTGTTGTGGCAAAATTGAGTTCTGGAGATTAGTTTAAAGCTGAGACATGGTGAGGTAATTCTCTAAATACACTGAGCGCATCACTGACTACAATAATATCTCTGCTGTCACGTCCGCACAGGTATCCTTACGACATGAAGCCGTGCATGCTTAGGTCATCAAGACGTTTTAAAGATAAACGTATAGAGGTGATGTCTGCCAATCTAATCCTGCACTTACAAAAATAAAATGTCCTTAACTCAGCGCAAACAGCCGAGGAAATGCCCTTCACTTCATCCTTTAGCAGCAACCCTGATCCTCTCAGGGGTCATTCAAGTAGAAGGTGAGCCACTTCCTCTTATCAGTGCATCCAGACCTCCAACAAGCCTTATCGGCCGACTTGCCCCGGAGATGTTTTGGCCAGCCATGCACCGACGCCTCCACGCGATAACACCTATGATCGTACATCGACCCGTCTGTCAGCCCAGTCACTTTCACGTGCTTGATAAATGGGGCTAGCATGTTTGCCTGAGAGCAAGTAGTCTACTTATAGGAGCCAAGATGGCTGCTTCAGTGCCTCCCAGTGACAGGGCAGCCAACTCCACATAAAGTGCCTTAAAGGTAATGTATAGCCTGGCTGTTGGATACACTGATATGCTGCATTGTGGTTCAATCCCCATGTGAAATGATCTTTGTTACATGAAATGCATTCTCTGCTCACCCAAGGGCAACAAATCATGCCAACACATGAAATAAATCAATGTGTGGTAGTGTCGATATCATGTGGCATGTTGAGAAGAAAAATGGTGGTACTTAAGTCTTACAATGATGCGATCTCATACATCATGCGCCGTTATTGGCAATGCATAAAGAGAAAACAGTGAGTTTGTCTTTGTCACAGTGTCTTGGTTGTCCTAGAAAACATTTTCAGTTCACCTCCAGAGGATCTAGTTTCTGTCTATCTTAACGAAGTGTGGCAAAAGATGACAAATATATGAGGTGGAAATGTGTGATGAAAACATGGCGACAGTGATGATCATGACCCAGATGAAAATATTATGTTAAATTAGAAAATCATTAGCAGAGTAATCATTAATGAAAATCAGTTGAGTAGATTGTTCTTCAATCAAAGTTCCTGAGAGTATGGTTGTCACAATAATTGATACAATATTATGATTAAAAATATGATAACTCTTTCAATACCATTGAAAAACAGAGTCAATGACACACAAAACATTGTTTTTCTTTCATATGTGCAGCCTTGGGTTGAAATTCGACTGGAATTTTTTAATTTTTCATTGATTTGGTACTTCCAATAATATCAAAATATCATCTATTGTTTTAAACACTTGGTATCAAAAAAGTATCTTTACTTATGACAAGCTTACATGAAAGTCAACCTAACTGTGTGCAAGTGTTGATTATTTTCTGTCTCCACAATAAATTCAAACTATACTTTGAACCCTAAATTACTTCTCTTCTAACATTTATAACTTAGAGATTCCTCTTCACGTCAAGGTCAGAAATTTCAATAATGACAGTCAAAAAAAAAGCGGTTTGCATTTCATCATGCATTCAATACGATCTACCCCTAACTGAGCTTGTATGACACTTAAATGAAGTTAAAAGAATCAGGAAGTGCACACGTTACATTTCTGCAAATCTGAGCTTCAGCTGGTTCCAGCAGCTCCGTATCAAAAGGCTCCAGGATCTCGACAGAAGATGAGACATAACATAAAGACAAGTAGATCTGATCATGCCAAGACCTTTAACCTCTTTAAGGCTGATCTACTCTACACTCCATCATCCAGATTCTTAAACCTCCACTTCATCTTTCCAGGTCAGTGCCTTCCCACCCTGCCGACAGTAGGAAGCTGGCAATGAATTCACAGCAGGATCCAAGGCTGCAAGTAGACAAACAGCTCTATACCTCCAGGTCAAGGTCCTGCCCTACAAATCCAAGCATCAGTCTTCTCCCCTATACTCAACTGGTACCAACCACCACTTGATCCTCCGCCTAGCTTTTAGGTTATTTCTTTTCCATTGATTTTTCTTTTAATTCTCCATAGATTAAAGCACTGGTTAAACATCCCAAATGCCAAAAGTCGCTGCATGAGCCACTTCTGTTAACCCTCCAAGGTTACAGCTCCACTGATTTTCTACCGATCCTTCCTCAAGTCAATTAGCAGCGTGCACACCTGACAGATACCGAGCATTCGCTGCCCCGAGCAAATTATTCTGTCACAGGCTTCGCTGATATCGTATTGTTTCAAGGCCAAATTATTAAACCTTCTCTCTGTTGCACTGAAGCCACTGCTTCACTGATGATTTACTATCATGTCGTTTCCCTCCAGTGGGCCTATTCTTAGTGCCGGTATCATCCTCATCGTGTGTTGGAGAGAGGGTTATTTTTAGTCAGGCTGTCACGTGATGTCAGTGCAAGTGGAGTCTCACAGCTGTAGGCTACTGGTACAACATGTTACAGATCCACAGCTCCCAGCCTGGCACAAATGAACCAGCATCCTGTGGATCTCAGGATGTGTTCAGTAACATCTCCTAAATAATTCAGACATATTTCATCTACATATATTTTTAATACCACTCTGGTGCTTTGGAGAAAGAGAAACACTGATGATCCTGCTGCATTAATGTTGATGAGAACAAACATTTACAGCCATTTTTCCATCTAGTGCTGTACCTCATCCAAAAACCCTCAACATTAGCTTCCAAAGTAAAAAGAGTACTCTGTACTGGAGGTCAACCAGGAGTGTATATTAAAGGCCAATATAGTGACAATCGCAATAAAGTCGTCTTCTATAAACTTTCATTTACATTTAAATTATCTCAGCTACACATTACTTTGACTTTGCATACAGAGCATCAATGAAAAACAGCGATGCCACTATCTGAGCCCTGTTCAACCCATAAAAAGTTTTGTACGTACTATCAGTGCGATTTATTGCCAAAAACGATAATCCGTCAACTTTTAGGGGGTACAAAAAAAGGATGGATATTAAGTTCATTTTGACAACTTTCTGTGAAAAAACAACCGTTTTTAAAAGTGCACTCGAACAATGGCTCATTCAGTCTTTTTAGATGTGTAATTGACGACAATCAGCATTTACTATTAAAAAGATTAGACTTCATTCTTTGATTTAAAATGGTTCAATCTGCCAACAATGTCCGCTGACTTCGTCCTGCTCTGCAATTTATAAAGTGTGAACAGCCCACACGCTTGATTGAGAGTCATTCAGAAACAATGACAAGGGAAAAAAAGGTTAATGTAATTACTAATTCTCCAAGCATAGAGGACATTTTTCTGGTTCAGAACTATTAGCCTTTCTATAAATCATGAATTAAAACAGTTTTTGCTGCTTGAAGGTGGATCGCTTGAAGTTGTTTGAATAATTAATTTCGACATTATGTTGGTAAAGTACCAAATGTATGCAAAAAGCCAGAGTGAAGGGTGTTCTGTAACCTGAATACCTCTTATTTAATGGGAATTATTCCAACTAGTATTGCTGGAATCTCTTCCGCTACTTTTAATTTATTCAGAAAGTTAAGCACCAATTAACATAACAAAGACGTGCTATTTGTTGCACTTTTTCAGGCCCAGCAGAAGTCCAAAGGAGGAAGTGTAATTATGAAGTATCACCCTGCAATTAATGTTTTGATTACCACCTGTGTTCTAAATAAACCACAGCAAAACAATTAAGTTCTCCTGGAGAATAAAAAGGCTTCATCGCAAAGCGGATCCATCCACACCTGTAGGGAGCAGAGCTGTTCTCGAGGCCAGAACAATTAGCCACAGGATGGTTAAGTAGAGATGACAGGAGCGACTGACAGCCTGTAATTTTCCTGGTCAGTATTATCTATAATTTCGCTCATTACATAACACGCGGAGACTTCTTTCGTTACTGAAATGGGCTTATTTAGGTACTTTCCCCCCCGTTTTCTGAAGAAGGGAAGGTTTCGTCATGCCATCTTGCTCGATACGCCTGCTGGTTCTGCACTGTAATTTTCATCTCAGATCATCCGCGGTTATCAGTCACGGTCACTCGTCCCGACTCCCCCACCTCTGAGAAAAGAGTTCAGCTCGGTGGCTTTCAAAGAACGTGGAAAATGAAAAAAAGAGGAGGTGGACCCCGCTAACAAAAAGTCTAAGAGGAAGAGCCGTCATTCTGTCGAAAAAGCCTGTAATCTAAAACTTTCTTTTCCTCAAAGTTCTTTGGCAGGGTGTCACAACAGCAGCAGCAGAGAAAATGGGAGGTCAGGAGTCATGTCAGCATTAAGCTTCCACAAATGTTTTACGCCGGTGGGTTTAGCCCTGTGCAGGAGTGCAGACGGGAGTACAGCACTTAGTATAGCTTTGGACACTAGCACTATCTGCTTTTTCACTGTGGTTCAATCCTGCTGATTCTTCGGCTCCGTCCTCTGAGGTTTTACTGAATACTGGGAGATTATTTCATCCTATGAAGTGATTCTGAGAGCTTCTAATTCTTTTAGATGCAGTTGTAGATGGGCAGAAGTTATAGTTGTTGGTGAAAAGTGGGCTTCAGTGAACAAGCTGACAAATTTAGCTGTGATTGGCTGGTTGCAAGCAGGGTTGCAATTATTATTTTCATTATCAAGTAATCTGCTGATTATTTTCTTAAATTAATCAACATTAATCAACATTTGGTCTACAAAATGTCAGAAAAAAGTGAGAAATGTCCATCATCGCTTGTCAAAGCCCAAGGTGATGTCTTTAAATGTTGTTACCCAAAGATATTTAGTCTTATATGCAAATATTATCCCCAAAAAAGTCAAGAGCAGGGAAATTTGGGAGGCTGAAAAGAACATTTTCTGCCATTTTTTGCATGAGAAAATTATTGCAGCTATGAATGGATAATCAAATAGATGAGCAACTAACTGATTAGTCAACTAATCTCATTGTAGGTCTAGTTTAAAGGAGAAGGTTTTGGGTTAGGCGTGGAGCCAGGAGTCCTGGCTGTGTGGGATTTCTGTTTTCCTTTCATACTATAACACTAAAATGTGTACAGTGTTTACCTCAGGCACATCCAGCTGGTAAAAGCCTTCAGGGTAGACCCAGAACACGCTGGAGAGATTATATAACTCGTCTGGCCTGGGATGACCTCGGAAAATGGTGCCGGGGACACGGATGTCTGGAATACCGTGCTTAGCTGCTGCTCCCGCGGCCCGGCCACGGATAAAAGGGAGAAAATGGATGGTTAGATGGGTGTTTACTTTCCTCAGGGAAACAGGAGAGTGAAAAAGTCTGTCTTTTAAGTATGGACCAACTGGAGTTTGGTAGATTTTATAAGCTTTATATTAAGTTAGGCAAAATAACAAAACCATCAGGAAATATCGCGCAATATAGTACAGTAACATCCAAGGAAAGCCTTTAAAATAATCAACACAGACTCACCAAAAACTTCCAAAATGTTCCGAAACCTTCCTGTAAGCATAGCATCACATGTAGAACATGGTGCATAGGGTATGAGTAGCGCCCTATTCTCAATCTAATGACGCACACAAACATTAAAGTGTATTTTTGTGAACTAAAGTCAATGTTCCTCCCTGTGTTTCAGATGAGAGAGGACATCAGCAGAGCATTTTCACTTTGCACATTACGTGTGTCAGGCTTTTAGGAGAACAACAGCCTCGGTGCTGGTAGTCATTTACTGCTGAAATAACAGGCATGCCTCATTTCTGCCCATCTCCCAACAGATAGGCTCTCAGCCCTTATTTTTTTAAATTACAGTGTTATAAAAAGGAAATTAAAATTTAGAAGGGTGAACATGAAACTGCTGTAAAATTAACACTGAAGCACTCGGCTTATGAAACAGTGTGACGAGGTGGACTGTGGAAACAAGAATGAACAAGAAGAACATTTAAATATTTAAGTTTTACTTTAGTTGTTTTCACTTGGTGTCCTGTCAATAGCGCCATATCTACTTTTGTGTGTTTGAACGTAATTTATGGACTTTTTATCATATTTTTAGCCACATTTTTACATTACACTTTTTAGATCTTGGTCTTTTCCAACTATATTTTTTAACTGGATGAAGGATTTCAGTCAGCACATGCCTGTATATTAAGTTATCTGAGAAACAAGCTGAGCAAACGTGAGCTGCAGCTTGGCTCGAAGCCCCTCCACTCCAGGGCTTCCTGTGTCCACCAGACAGCATCACCATCTTAACAAATAAGAAGCTAAAAGCCAAGAAGTTGGTAACAATTCCTGACCATTATGTGCTGCTCTGTTTTAAACTGTGACATTTGTGACCTTTTGTATTAAAGGATGATGATTGTGACTATAAATGTCAGCTCATCCAGCCAGACAGAAACAAAACTGTGTGTGGTTAATAGCGTCATGAACAGTTACTTTTAACCTTCTAAACATACGTTTTCAGTGTTTGAAATAAACAGCCAAACTTACACTCTCACATTCAGCTTTTAGCAGCCGGGACCGACTGTTCCTCCACCATCACTCACCCATCGTGGCCTCAGCATGGACCAGTCAGGGTGGGAGGCCTGATTGCGGCTCATCAGCCTGTCAGCTGGAAGTGTATACTGAAAGGAGCGCATGGTCGAGTGGCTTTGCCCCGCTGCCACGTTTTCCTCACTTGACTGCAAATCAAGCGGCCGTTGTTTTAGCTTTAAGATCAGTTCAGTTGCAGGAAAGATGAAAGAAGGTCGATTATTCAGCACGTCTCTGCCTGTTTACGGCCTCCGTTCACACGTGGTGAGAGAGCCTGAGAGCGGCTTATCATTTGAAAGGCAGATGAGGAGAGGAAAACGCGATGTGTGACACGTCACGTGACCGGCTGCTCTCGCTATCCTGCGCCTGCAGCTAGGTGCCATTGTACAAGGCCATTATAGCAGAGTCCCCATCCCCGTACACTCCGAGCTGAGCTTATCCTACAGATTTCACTTCTGTGCAGTCTTTGGATCCTATAGACATCTCATTTCCCAGCATGCACTGCAATCCTGTGGCTGCTTAACCCGATTATAAGTAATGCAAGTATGCTTGTGAATCTGCAGCCTCCTCTAAACTGTTTGAGAGTGAAGCACTCCATCTCTTTGTCGAGTCCAGCGCTAAACTAAATGCTGCTTCCTGCTGAAGCACTTTCCTCGTGATACAGTGACTGATGCAGGCTGCAAAAGCTGCAAATAATGGACATTACATAGAAAGTACAAACCCTGAAAACATCCATTTGGAGCATATAACAGCCCAGAAATAAAATGCTACTCTTTGCACTAAGCACATTTTTAAAGGTTATAAGAATGCTAATGCCCGTAGGCGAGGTGTGGTTTTATCATTTTTTGGTAATATGCCACATAGTTTTAGCTTTCCTGCATCTCCAACAACTGGAACATGCATGCTCTTTTATATCCAGGGCTCCCAAGGCAGTTCACTAAGAGCTAGAATATCATTTTCACACATCAACTGCTCCAGTTGCAAATAAAGCACCAAATTAGCAGCAAATATCACATTATGCCTCTCAATTACAGACTTTTAATTAGGGACAGTAAATGTGTTTCGGGTACGCACAGATGCACACGGAGCCCACATGCTTTCTTTTCATTGGCTCGCCTCGCTGTCTAAAGAAATAACAGGGTATACCGAAGCCCTGATACACACATTTTAAATGTATTTTTCAAAAAAGCAGTGATTCTGAAAATGACAATGTTTGCGAGACCGGACAGAAGTGGTTGGTGAGATTTACTTTGGAGAGAATAACAGCGATTTCTGGACTGAGAGAGAAAATTGAGGAAAAGAAAGAGAAAGCACACAGGCGAGTGGAGGTCATCTGTGTTTGTGAGAAAGAAGCTGATGTACTGTAAGAAAAGAGAGAAAACCACTGTGTCAAATCAATGCTTATTCTTGTCTCTCTGTGGTCTAACATTATCACTGCAGCAATTGAAACTCAGAGGGTTTAAGATGAGCAAACTCGCAGCTCATTCAGCCAATTCAGGAGCAGATTACTTTTATATGAATGCAAAGTGTCAGTACTACCATCAAGCAAACATAAAACGCAGCACAGCACAGATGTGGGAGTGTGATAATAAACAACATTTCAGGGGAGTTAGGAGCATGCAGGTGCATCCTGAGGTTCAAATATGACCGGTAAAATAGGTGAAAACAGAGGAAAGAGTGAGTGCAGCTGACTTAGATATCAACCATGCAGCAGATGAATATATAAAACTCAAGGGTATACACTTGGAGCAGATGCTGTGATGAAATGTTATGCAGATTTATCAAGGGATGACTATCAATACATGTATGAATGCTGAAGAAGTGTAACAGTACTGTAGAGCAGAAGCTCAGCAGGTAAATCATAAATCCATTAGGCTAGTTGACAATGTAATTTTCCAATTATAACTGCATTAAGTCTTAGAAGTATGGGTATTATGTAAATGTGATTACATGCTGCATGTAGAAGCCTACATGAAAGAAAAGAGAGAGAAAAATATATATAATAAAATAATAAAATAGAACTTTATTGATCCTGAAGGAAATTATTGTGCCTGATTGCTCCAAAAGTAAAATTAACTACAGTTTAATAAGAATAACACAAATGACAATAACACAATCGGATAAGAAAAATAGCCATGTCTAGGTTAGCAGGGAAGCTAAATCAGAGATACAGTAGAGAAAACAGCAAAACAAGCTAACAAACGGCAGTGATACTCCTCAAAACGTGCAGCAAAACAGCAGTATTGATGCATTTAGGGTTTTGAAAACAATGCCCTTAATAATGGCAGCTAGTTTATCCCACAACACTCTCAATAATATTTAGTGTCAGTAAACTAACACGACAAGAAAGTGATTCACAATCGCGATTCATCAATGCAAACGCTGTATTTATGTAACTCTAGATAGCGTCGAAACTAAAAAACGATAACGGTAACGTCATGTTTGCACAGGTAGTATATTCTTACCTTGTTGACGATGTTGTGAAGCAGTTGCCATCTTAATAAATCCTTTAGGAAGAGTTGGTGACAGCAGGAAACACAATAAACTCCAGTTTGACAGTTGAAGCTAGCTTACTTGTTAGCTAGCTAGCTAGCTTAACGTTCGTGTTGTGTTGATGCTAACCGTTGGGGGGAGCAAAAACACGGCTATTTCTTCTTAACCCCTTAACGTTCCTTGTTCCGCCTACGGGACAAATTCAGATGTGATGGCTATATCAGTCACTACACAACCGCTATGTTGGAGTTATTATTCATGCTGCATATCATTGGAAAGCTACGATTCTTGCCATTTTATTGATACAAACCGTTTAAAGATACAACCACAATTGCCAACAATATTGAAGCTTATGTCAGACCAACAACAAAATACAGTATTGAGGCATCTTACCTTTGAAGCCTCATATTGAT
>CAFUXE010000997.1:138326-152562 GCA_903364295.1 Serranus cabrilla | reverse complement strand
GGTTACCAGCGTGTCATTTCTGATTTGGTTTCCTCTTTTCTAATTGATTCCTACGCGCGCCTCCTGGACTTATTTGGAGGAAGAGCAGGCTGTCTCTGCACGGGTTCACATTTGTCAAATAAGCACAATATTGCTCGCCAAGATTAAAAGACTCATTTTGTGGATGTCAACAGAACCAGATACCTTCTACACAAAGCAGATCCTAACACTGGCTTTCAAATGAAGTTAATAATGTGGCATGTGATGTAGATGATGTAAACTGCTTTGTTACTTTGATATAATATGTATTGATACCATGCTTAATGATCATTTATTTAGTTAGGAATCATCAAATTGCTTCTTTGGTCCATCAACAGTAAAAAAAAAAAATGGAAAAGAAGCATAAAAGTTCCAGTATTAGCTTACAATTTTAGCATAGTTTTAGTCAATGATATCTGTTGACACTTTAATCAGGTTATACTGAATATTTCAGTTAATCTAGTCTAGCCAAATATCACCTTGTTCTGTCTCCCAAGACAAAAAACTAGGCAAAGTCGATGTTAACTCCCCCTCTAAAGTACTGGCTTGATACTCTCTGCCTGTTGTTGTTTGATGATGATGGACCAAGTAAAACGGAGATAAGGTCAAATATTTATTTTTACTATAAAAAGATAGAACTAGATGGTATCTTCGGTTTACCTCTTATATGTTATATTTGCAACATTTAAAGCTATATAAGTACAAAAAACATCCTATTTTATGTTGGATTTTTGTTGTGTTTTTTGGATTCAGAGTGAAAAAATCAGGTCATATAAGTGAGGTTGTGCTGAAAAAATGATACAAACATGTACAGGAAGAGCCCAAAAGCCTCCAAAAGATTAAATAAATTGTGTTTTGCAGAAGCTGTAGCTGGTGAATATTTAGTATTATTGCTCAGTCAAAGACTTGAATGATTCATCGATGACAAAAAATAAATCCTCTAATTAATTAATGGACAATTCATCAACCCATCTCTCTATAAAGTCACAGGAACAGTAGCTGCGTGACTAATTCATCAGGCTTTTCTCCCCACTCTGTGTGATCAACAGGCTTTAGGAATCACAAAATGACACCAGCCAAAACCAAAGGCCTCAGACCTGTCAGTCACCTTCTCTTTGAGTAGCTTTAACAGCATTTTAGATACTTTCTTTCTGCTTTTTAACTGATTTCACGGTGATGATGAAATGCACAGACACCTCTGGGTTTTGCATCACTGCAGCTTTTCACACACACTCGGCTCCTGAGCTCTCTGGGTGTCTCCCTGAGCAACAGTGCCTCTGTTTGGCAGCGCCGATGTATCAATCTGTGCAATATTCTGCTCAAGTGAAGTGTGAAAGGAAAGGTGGAACATCATATGAGTGTACGGCAGAAACCGCAGACTGGAATACACTGCAGGGACATCATGGTGGATGTCATCTTGGATGTTAAATCCTCTTTTTTGGCTCTGAGTGAACTCTCTATCAACTCTGTTCATATGAAACATTCATTGTGTCGAGGTGGAGGCTGAAGTCTCACATAACGAGCGTGCAGCTCTCCCCTCCTTCCTCCTGTCGTGTCATTTCTTACCATTAAGTGGCCGGTGGCGGGGTCAGCGGTCATGGCCTCGTTCTGGAAAGTGTTGGCCTGAACCAGCTCCTCCTCCTCCCTCCTGTTCTTCTCCCCGTCGTCATCGTCCAGCTCGTCCAGGCTCTGAGAGAAGAGGAAGAAGATGGATGAGATGAGATCAGCCCTGTGCAGTCACAGAGACGCTGTGTTTACATGCACGCAAGAAATCAGGTTAAGGCAAGACGGGGAAAAAGGGAGTTTTGACACATTTCACTAATCAAAACAAATGCTGTACTTTCGTCTCATGTATATGCATGACAGAGCCCCGTAGGACCTGCAAATTTGTCAAAAATTATTTGTGAAATGGGACGCAACCTGCCACATTAGCTGTGCTGGTAAAAAAAACAGGCCGGCAGTCACTCTAAAACCTACTTTTACATCCAGTTACTTGAGATGGGAAGTGATTAGATTGTATTGATACCAATACCATTATTGATTCTGCTTCTCTGTCAGATTTTATAATGATTTCCTAATTGAATCCTGATCAGCTTTCTGTGTGGAAAAAACACTGTTTTTTTAGCATCAACACAACTAATTTATGATCTCTGAGTCTGAACACAATACAGATCAAATAAGAGAATATCTGCACAGTTTTCATTTTCTTTTAAGAAAAACCAGCTTGGGTGGTGCTAACGTTATGGTAACATTGGATATTTACCCTTGGTAATGGCTGTGCTGCTTGGTTAGAAAGCAATTGTGTGAAAAGTGTCAAATAGATTGCATTTCTGGAATTGAAGCCCATGATGCATGGAAAGATGTTTCAGCATGTTGTCTGTATTCCCACACATACTTGAAATGATCGTTTTACAGTCATTGCAAGCAGCAAGGCTGTCATGTTTCTTAATCAAGGGAAGCCACATTTTAGACATTTCTATATTTTCGAGGTACAACTGGCTAATGCTATGTATATAGAACAGATTTTTGCCAGAGAACAGTTTTCTTCCCAAGGGTCAGTTTCAGTTTGTGTATTGATGTCTTTAATCTATGCTTTCGGATTTTGAAGTTTTGTCTCGCAATGAGCTCCTGTAAAAATCCTGTAGGAGAAATCTGTTTTCTCCAACATCTAGCTGTGCTGGTCAGGTTTCTCTTATCCCTGAGTTTGGTTTTAAGAAAACCACGCTTCTCGTTAACATGGAGTAGAGAGATCACGTCGCTGCAGAAAGCTGACAGTGACTCGGCCACTTTCGAGCTCGCTGACGCACAGACAGATGCGCGGTGGCAGGCGAGGTCATTCCCACCATAACATCGATGTTGACCTGTGGCTCAATGCGGCCAGGGTCTCCTCTTAATCCTCTTAAGACATGATCACATTCACTTCCAGGAATCCCTGAGGAGCTGCAGCTCAAACACTACTACACACTAGACTGGACTCTGGTCAGGCAACAGGAAGACGGCCTGTTTGAGGGCCTTTCACCTCCTGGGGACAGTCAGAGGGGATTTTTGACCAGTGGAATGTCCCTCGAAAACACAATATAAGACATGTACAAACAGGCAGAGAGCAAACATCCCTCTGACACAGCGATGGGGAGTTAGCTTTCATTATTTAGGCAGAGATTTTGCACACTGCCTGGGAAAACCTCCAACTTTACTCCTTGTAATGTTAGCTTTATCATGAAAAATGTGCACGGCCTCAGCTTCCTATTTGCATTACTCTATGCAGCGCAGTTACCGGGTTCATCTGTCGGGAGCGGTGAAGATTCATTGCGTAAACAGAGCTCAGCATTAGGATGGATGGTTGGATCGTGACGAGAGACAGAGATCGGAGCCAAACTCCCAGAGGGTCACAATGCAAACCAGTCTTTCCTGTTTCATGCAGCAGGGGCGAACAAAAGGTGCCCGCTCAAAAGGCCCTTTAGAGGTAAAAATAGCCTTACAAGGTTAACAAGGAATGCAGTCATTTGCGAGGCCTTTCCTGCCAAACGGTTTATCAGCTGTCCTTGGGGAAAACACCAGCCCCTTTTCTTTTCTGATTCTTACTCAGAGTCTGATGCTGGAACTCTGCTACTTCTCCTGATCCCTCTCCCATCTCCAACATGCACAACAAACACTTATTCAAATCTCTTATTTAGGTTAAAAAAGGTTGCAATAGTTTGTGGTTTTCTTGCATTGGATTGCACTATTTTAGACACATGAAATATTATCCTGCAACAATTTAGAGTTGCCATATTTCCAGATTAAGACCTAAAAACAATATACGTGGGAAATAGAGGGTAGAGGTTTTGGAGATTAAAAGCTGAAATTAAACAGAAGTTTGTCTGCGTCAACACAAACTGAATTGTGACTAACCACTCTGCTATGCACAAACTCGCCTGAAATGTGGAATTGGGAATCTCAAAGTTTATTTTGGACGAGAGATGCAGCCCGTTTTGCCCTCTAGTATTCCAAATTGCTGCGCATTTCTTCTATTCCAAATAAAGGGAGAGATGGATCCATGTGCAACCATATAAGGGATGTTTTTGCCCCCTGAATTTATAAAAATGAGTCTGTGTATTTTTCTGGCCAGCTTCTTACCTTGGACCACAGAAACAAGCAGGGAAGGTGTGGAGGGATGAATGAGTGATTCGCTGACTGATGCTTTGAATGTTTTGGTGGAATGTGTTCGCATTAAATCATTGCAAAGGCTCCAAAACTTAAGAGTTTCTAAAAATAGGTTCATTCTTTCAGCACAAATCGTGTCAAAGATATAAAGCACAGTGTCCTGCACATCCGTCTCCTCAAGTTTGTAAATGAAGGAACAGTTTGTACTGATGATAGGGGGATTATTTACATATTCTGGAAGAAAAACATGCTTTTATTTAAATAAATAGTATTATGTAATGAATATTTAATATTTCTAGGATTATTTTTGCACCATTGTGACGCAAATATAGATCAGAATCACACATCTGGCTCTTTTTCCCTCCAAAAATGGTCATTTTCTTTGGACAAAAGTCTGCTATTCTCAATCTTAATTACAGCTTGCGGTTTGTTTGGTGCATGCTTCCTTGATGGAACTGATTATGCAAGATAAAAATCACATTTCATACTACACCAGGACTTTCAGATTAATTAAAAATACACAAAACACTTCCATATTGCTCAATTACTTGATTGTTATTGCTGGAAATGAAGCCAATATCCAATAACCTAAGACTACCGGCCCCTTAATGAGCCATAATTTAGGTTAATACTGTAAAACATAGCAGAAAGTCGATACAAATAACACGGATTCCTGGTATGATGATACATGCAGAGTCAAAGAGATTAAAAAAGACGAGTGTGCCAGATTTCTGGAATCATCTCTGCTTCCTGTTTACAGCAGGAGCAAGAGTCAGAGGGCCTCACAAGAGTGTTTACTTAAGTAAAACAAGTAAAACACGTATCCTGGCCCGCTGCAGCCTGCAGACCCACGTCCGTCACTCTGCACATGAAGAATTAAAGAAGCTACATCTGGAGCGGAGCTTCACGGTCTACTGGAATGTCTGTTGTGGTTGGAAACTCTCTCTTCAGGGAGGAAAATGATCAGTCTTCTATTCTAAAGCTCCTGGCTGTGAATATCTGACTGCATCGGATTCTTTGTCTGCACACCAGCAGCCAGCGTGCTTTAGTTCCCCTGCTCTGACATCTGCCTTTTAAGAGCCTGTCAAAGAGATGCTGTCACTCGGTTAATTTGACTGAGCCGAGTACATTGTGTGGCAGCAGACTTACAGCATTAAAAACCAATATGCATAAAAGGTAAGAAATGATGGGCTGCCAAAGGCTAATGTCACCCAATTCACACTCAGACAGGAGAGGATTGTAAAGAACTTAGCCTTTTATGTGAAAAGAAACATTTGGCATTTGGATTTATGATTCTTTTCACTTTAAAATAAAGCTTGACAATTGATAAATAGAGTACATAGAGTCCTTTATACCAGTAAAGGGGCTCATTTTGCAACAATCTTCCAGAACGTTAAACAAGCAGTCTCACATAATCTGCATTTGTCTTTATCAAATTTTTTTTAAGATACCCTAACCCTTCTACATGCACATTATCTTTTATGACCTGTCTTTGATTTTAACATGTGCAAATAAATAAAAACTCTTCTTGTATACATACTTAACAAAACACCAATTTAATACAAGGTAACGTTTTAAAATGACTCATTGACTTGGTTTCATATCATTTTCCCTTATATATCCTACTTTTATGTTTGTCTTGATTGATCATAGTCTGACCACAGAGTAGAGTTCAGGACTGGACTTGCTTGGTAATCAAAACCTATACAAACAATAAATTGGGTGCTTCTCTGCACAAATGGGAAGCTGTGAATGACACGGCAGAGAAAAACACTTGACAAAAATGATCTAAACTTTGACTGAACTGCAGGGTGTTTACACAGAGCAGAGAGGAGAGGACAAGAGAGGGTGTACACCTGTAGGTATGTAAATAATTATATATGGAAAGCATGTGGAGCTCACATTAGTAACATGTGTTGGCAATTGGACTGGGTTGTAAAGATATTCCAATTTTTAAAACATAAATCATAAAAATATTTGTTCTTCTTCTATGATTTATGGCATTATAACTGTATTACACTGGACAAAATACCCTGTCGAGTTCTCCCTACATCGAGCCGTGACTGTGCTGTTTCCACAGAGCTGCAGGTTCGTGCAGAAAAACAAGGCCACAGTAAGTAAAATGTAACTGGAGCAGAACACGCCCTGAAACTGTTTGGGGTTCATCGGGTTAAGATCCAATATGAACATCCATGCTGCCTTGTCACCCTGCCAGTGCCCCGTCCACTTAGTCCTCAGATTTATCTCTAAACAAGCAAAGGGCACCTCCGCCGGAGGCTCGCTCTTATACAGCGGGCTTAATGACTTGTGTGTATTAATCACCTGTCACTCGCCACAGCACAGTGACTTCATTAAGATGATCTATTGGAGGAGAGGGACGCTGGCACACTGATGCCCACTGTCTTTTAATCACGACTGCCAGTCAGCTCAGACATCGGCACAGACAGGCACAGCGCTGCGCTCAGGTATGGCAGAGATCAAAGTGAGGACATCCACCCCGGAGCTGCTGGATGATTAATGTGACACCACAGACTGCCAAGGTCACTGTTAGGTCCAGGAGGGGGACGCCAACTCTGTGCAGGAGTGAGACATCATTTGACGGCCTCAAAAAGGTGTGACCGGACCTGCACTGATCTGTGGCAGAAATATTACATTTAATCGTGTTAGGAAAGCTAATATGCTGTGCACCTGCTGTGAACTTTCCGCCAAAAGGTAAGCTTTAATCAAAATATCATCTGGATGTTGCTCACATGTCTGAGCAAAAGGTTTAGCAGCTACTGCCCCCATTTTATTCAAGAGTGTGCTCTGCTTTCTCCCAAAAAATGTTTTTTTGTCAACTTTTATCTAACCAGTAGGCTCTCTGGAGATCAAAACCTCAAGTTGAGGCCAAAATGGCAGCATAATTAAGTCATACAGGCCGACAGAACCAAGAAAGAAGACAGGAAGAAAAGGCATTAAAGCCGATTAAAAACACTATTTCACAGTAAAAACTTAAGCCGTGCATTGTCAAGATTTACCACCATTCCACTGAAGATTTATCACCACGGTCGGTCTGGTTTCATTCACTCTTTCCAAAATCGGATGCCTTTTCACTTGATTTAAGTCCCAAAAAATTGCACAACAGAGTCTTTTGTGAGGGGGTTGTTTGGGGACAGAGGAGAGTCAAACATCGAGCAAGACATTCTCAAGAATCGGAGCTTGTGTTGGCCACAAAGCCCCGGGGTCTCTCTCTTTAAAATCATGTGTTTATCGAGTGAAGGCCTTGCAGTCTGCTTGACCCTCATTTTCACTCCAAGTGAGACGATATTATTTTAATCAGCACCCAGCCAGACCTCAGAATGAGTTGGCTTTACACGGGGGGTGCAGTAAGAAAAAAGAGCTTTTGACAAACAAACACCAGGGGTTCGGCTGTGATTGTTGACCCAAAGATAGCCGAATCAGCATTCCTCTGGATGTGTCAGACGGAGCTGAGGCCTCAGGGCTGGACGGTCGGACTCAGCAGGGCTGGGCTGAGATCTCTGACTGTCTGTGTGGGAAAAAGCCCCTTGCACACGTTAAGTTAAGCCAAACTTGTTCTCTGGTCCACAGCCTCCACAGTAGGTTGGAAAGGAGCAGCGGTTTCGACCAGGCTTGTAAAGAGTCTGGCTGTGTGTGTGTGTGTGTGCAGGGCTGAGAGGACAGAGGAGTCTCACTCTGTATGTATGGGGCTTTACACTCCAACACCGCAGAGCTTCAAGAAAACCACACGGCCTCCTGCTCAGTTCACTGCTCAGACATGTCCGGCTTGGCAAAATCTCTGAAGCTAAAGCTGAAGATACATCAGCAGGCTGACGCCACACAGAGATATCAATAGCTGTGTTTCCATTAAAGTGGATATGAATTACGGCTGTTTCCACCAACTGGTTTAGAGCAAATAAACAAAGCTGTTAAAATACGGTACCTGACAGGAGATCAGTTATTCATAATTTGATATATATTCATGTTCAAAACATTGGTTTGCTGCTCTTTTATCATATTTTATTTAAGTCATGATGATTCCATCACATATTTATGAGACTTGAAGTTATAATATTCTACTTTAATTGAAATTTACATCGTTAAAAGACAGCTTTTGAAGCTGAAGGAAATATTTTTTGACATGGATCTTGGTGATACCGACTGATATGAAAATACACATACACACAATACTCGTGCAGAAAAGTATAATGTTTCATTTGCAACATTTGCATGTATATTTGACTTGATCTGATTTTAAGTCTGAGATCTCAGTGTTTTCTGTGTCAGTAACTGTCAGTCACTGTTTCAAACAGCTTGCCGTACGGCTAAGAGAGCTCTTCAACATGGATTATAGCACAGTGAAGTGTCTAAGACCTTAAAAAACCTTCTCTGCTTTAAACAGGCTTACTGCAGCCGCACGCTGTGCCTCAATAGACCATAATAGTCTTGTGACTGCGACCCCTCTGCATGCACAGACTGACAGGCCTCAGCAGCTAATGGTAGTTTACCAAGCTTTCATCAATACATGCAGCGCCATACCAGCGCTACCTAGCTGACTGTTAATGCAATGAATCACCACATCAATCTGGAAAACAGCAGTATTTTGCCTGTCAACTTTAGGTGCAAAACAATCATTATCAATTCAAACCAGGATCTAGCTGTGGATGAGTTTCTTAAGTGCTCATTGAAGGCGTTAAAAAATCGAGAGGCAGGTGAAATGAAAAGTTGCACGTAAGCGACACTTAATGAGTCAAACAGCAAAATGAGGGGTTACATGACAGGAAGTGTAAACTGTAAAACATAGCTAATGGATGACATTAACTGATTATATTTAATGCCATGAAATTATTCAAGAGCATGGGCAATGGTGTAATTACATGGTTTTGCTTTGGGTCCCTGATAAATATTTAGTTGGAGGTTGAATTTATGCATAACAGATTGTTTTACATAACTGCAGAGAAAATGCCAAATCTGGTGTGTTTTAAGATGATTAATTAGGTGTTTTAAAACATGTTATCAAGTGGTATGTGTATCTAAATCTTATTAAAGAATCCATGACTCATTACTGAGATAAAAACATACAAATAAAGATCTAAGTAAGTGCATGTGAGTCAAGCAAACCTGAAGAATTTCTGTGTTTTGTATTCTGTTTCCTCCAGGTATAAACACTGTCATCCCAGGAAATTGAGAGCAGGCTGAGCTCTCCTGTCCTGTTGTGCTGGAGGTCTTTATCTTTTTGTGTATTTGCTCAAGCCTCCTACTCATAAACACTGACGACCTGCTTCGGAAAGGAGGAGATGAAGCTTGGAGTTGCGCTATTAATATTGCAAATGGGTCGCCAAAAATGTAAAAGACACATAAACTCCCAAAGCAGTGCTCCTTTAAGTGATATAAATACTTAAATAAGGGGAACATTTAGGAGGGACATCAAGAACTTAAGAGGTTTAAATAAGGACAGTGCTTCGTGTATACAGCAGTTATACGGGAAATTTGACAAATATAATAAATGTTCATCCAATCCTGACATGCCCTTACTGACACTCATCCTCTTAATACATGACATTGAGTAATAACTGCTTTCTCCCTCAGCTAGGACAAGAACTTTGGGTCGTCTTGAGAGAGGTAAGATAGTTTTAACATCTGTGTGTCCCGACCGCAGACCAGGACGGCTGTAACTCAAGCCCGATAGAGACGGCGGGGGCAGGCTGGTGGTGACTGCTGCTAGAGCGTTTATCCCAGCGACCTCTCCTGAGTCCTGCGTCCCAGTAATGAATCCTTCTCCTGCAAACCAGCAGTAATAACGGGGTGCCTGCTGTGTGTCCTACGGAGGCCGCGGGGGAAGTGGTCCTGTGTTTTGTCTAACCCCTAATCTTGTTTTCGCCCCGGTGCCGGCATGCGCACTTCTTCTTCCTTCCTGTCTTGGTGTTTTTTTTACACAGAGCGGCACAACGGATAAAATCACCCGTCATACCAAGCTGCTGCACAGCGGTGGTGTTCCAACACTTTTACTTCACATATGCTTCCAGCAGCACTGACGGCAGAACAAAACTGCTGACTTACCCTGTTGTTTCTATCTTACAAACCATCATCCAGAAACGGGTGAATCATACACAGAGGGGAAAGGAGGATGAAAAGCCACAAAGCTAAAGGCACAGAGGCAGCATCCTGCATCCTGCTGCTCTCCTATGTCATGATTCATCCTCTATCATCTTTCGCTTCCTCACAGTCTGGATATTTGGGTTTTTATCTTCAAAAATATTACTACAGGAATAGTTCTATTTCCTTCTATTTTTGAAATGACGCACAAAGGAAATGTGAATTAAACCGCGTGGATCAACTGATAATGAGCAGATAAACAAAGCCACAGCGTCATCAGAAGCTCCGCACGGCTGTAATCTGGCAGCAAACAGAGTAGAAGAAGAAGAGGTTGCAAACCTGGAATCAAAGTAAGTAGCCTTGGCCATCTTAGTCGAGGTGACAGAAAAATGGAGACAGATCTACAAGAATTTGGTCCAGTTGTGCATTGATTCATTATTCTTATTGGCCATGTTTTAGTCTGTAAACAACTAAAACTACACCAGAATGTATTTCAAAAAGGCATTTCCACATCCCATTAAGCATACAAACCATGATTTTTTTGCAAAACTGTCAAAAATGTTGATCCTCTTTTGTAATACCATACTTCAAAATGCTCATAAAGCACATAAAACTGGTAATAAAATGACTTTTGATCTGATGTTTGGATATCCTCAGAGAGCCTCGGTCATGAGTTTAAATTCAGTTTGAGCACCCACAGAGGACAAACTGAGTTCATGTACTGTACGTGTGACTGTATGCATGTTCACACTTGTCTAAGAGATGGATAGGAAGGACATTTCGTACCTCAGACTTAATAACGGCTTATCTCAAGGGCATTTTATCAGCAGACTACAATGTGACCCCTGACCCGGAGCTGTGGCCGGCAGCCTCCAATTCTCCACAAATTTCCTTCTTGGAATGTCTGGTATCTCATCACGTGTACGGCCGATCCTCGCCCTGGCTCACAGCGAGATGCCAAATGGGTTGTTTAACATCTGGTATCCCAGAGCATTCTTCTGTTCTACCCACAACGCCTCTTGAGTGTGCTGGCCCTGCTCTACCTTGCAGCCTGGCATGGGCCGAACTCGATCATTTGGCAGAGGAGAAACAAGTCCAGCCTTTAGACAGGGAGGTATTGTGTAAGCAGACCCGTCTCACGGTGGACACCTCATAAAGCGAAGACATGTCTTGGGCCATTGTGGAGCTCAGACACTTGAGGAGCAGAAATCTGTCCTGGCTCTCTGCTGACTGGGTTTATCTAATGAGAACGAGACCTAAGTGCCATTCAGTGCCCGCTGCCTTTCTGCAAGGCCATCGTGTTTCTTGGCTGCCGGCGCTGGGTTTTCTTGGCCGAGGGCTCGCGCTCATTCAGAGCTCCAACAACTCTGGGACTATTCAGGTTTCATGGACCTATCAAAAGAACCACAGACATGCTGGGCAGGACTAAAGCCAGGTCCACGGCATCCAGGAAGCTACAAAAGTGGCAGCAGCACCCACAGTGCAAACGGCTTTCACACATTGTCAGATTCCTCGATGTTAAAAGTACCCAGCAGCCTCCAAAATTTAGAAAATACTGTAAATATAACCTACATATTCTAAACACTACAATACAATGCAATCCACAATCACTTTCAGGAACAAACAGGATGTTGTAGAACTAGTTTCAAAGCTGGCAAGAAGGCATCAGCTTTTTTTCCAACTTGGAGCGATAATAGCCCTGCGTAATTACACTGCAGATTCCAGGATTCAAAACATATTTAGCACAAATAGCTGAACACGCACCATTTTATGCAAGTAAACACTTTCCAAAGGTTTATTCTACCGCTTTGTCAGGCACAAACAGGTTTATATAGACGAGAATTCTCTATAAACAAATTACTTTCCTTCACAAATAAACCAAAACAAAATTAACACCAGTCTTTATAGAGCGAGTTACGACCTGCAGAGTATTTACTTCTTGATTTGCTGCATTTGTAATTTAGAAAAATGACGTGTTGTGAACTGTTCTGGAGCTCTTTGCAGATATTTTTTAGATTGTATTGGTGGTCCTTTGGGTTCGTCACGGTTTCATTTTCATGATACAGTTGTAGAGCTGCAACAATTAATCAACTCATGAATATGTTGAGTGAAAGAAAAATAATCTTTCTAATTTCTTCTTTTTTGATAATAAATTTCTATGCATTGTAGAAATATGGACATTTTATACCTTTCTGTTTTATATCATATTAAACTAATTAACTTTGGGTTTTAGACTTACAATACAAGACATTTAAAGCCATCACCTTAGAAAATTAAATTGACATTTTTCATTATTTTCTGACATTGTATAGACCAAATGATTAAGCAGTTAATTGACAAAATAACTAGCAGATTAATCCACAAGAAAATCACAGCCTGGTTTGTCATTTCTAAGGAACATTTTTTTACAAATATTCTTAATGGAAAGTAAGGAAAACCAATAAAAGCCAACAAGGTGTACCACACTGCTTGACAGTGATTCAAATCTGGAGCTCCAGGGAAACTGGGCCATTGTGAATCCCAGATATGTTGGGTGTCTTCCCCTGTTGGGTATAGCGTGAGATTCTCAGCTGGAGCCTGTTCCCAATTACCCAGAACTGCACAGAATTGCTAAGGATTTCATTTTTACTTAATGATTCCTGACATTGAGGTTTGAGCTCACTGAGCTTCTGTCTACATAGCTGATCATGCATGTGTCAACACACATGTAGGGTGTTTATAGTATGCACTCCATAATGTAGGGATGCACGATATTCATGTTTTCAATAATAACCTGCTTCTCATGGCCGATTGCAATAAGATAAGTGATCATTTCACATTTCTGTATTTTAAAATGAAGTTCATGCATGTCCAAAAGTAAGTTATTCAGCAAGAAAAGCTAAGATGTAGCCAACAAAGACAGATGATTGACTATTATAGCTCTGACCTAATAAATCTGACTGACATCTCTATTGTTAACCCGTCAAAAACAACAGTTCTGACTCTTCAAATGCTCTTATTTTCTCGTAAAGTGCATCAAAAAACTTTGCAAACTTTGCCAAAGAATTCAAATTTAATGCTTTGACATTATCTGTCAAATCAGACATGTCAGTGTATTGAATAATCAAAACTCAATGCTTTGAGAGAACCAAAAGCCTTTGGCTGCTTAGTCTGCAGATAAACAACAATGACAAAAGGCATATATGCAGCATCAGACAGTCACGCTTATATAAGAGATGGAAAAAGGGTTGGGGCAGCTATGCTAAGTCAATTAAAGCAATATGGATGTCGATATTCATGTCATGTGTAAAGCAACTTTGACTACCTTTTAAAATGCTTTATATATATCAGATTTATTATTAATATGGCTCCTATTTATCAGCAATCTAATTATGGGAACAATACATAATAATATACATTTCCCAATCCCTGCCAATAGTTTATCTACCAGATATATGTTGTATAGTGACAATAATCCTTTGCATAACTTATTTTTTGGTGATTATATTGGTATTCATGGTGTTGGTTTTGTTTCTAGTATGACGCCATCCGGTCACATGAAGGACACAATGGAAATAAGTGCTAGACTTGCCATTTTTGAACTTGTTTGATGTCTTTCTTCTTGTAAAGTCATGTCAAGTTAAAAATAATTTCACATGGAGCGGAACTCCTTGTCAGGACATGACAAGTATTTCCTGCAGCTGCTGTAAAAATGCACTGCTTATGATAACCCCAGTTATTGCATTATGCACCAGAATCAGCTCATGCTTGCATGTCAAACCCAAGCAACGAACATTCGCGCTTCTGTGTTGCAAGGTATGTTTTTCTTAGCTTTACCAAAAAGAAACACTCAACCCTGTGACGCCTACAACATGCCTGTGTGGAAAATAGAGACTCTCCTGCACAGCACATAAGACTATAAACTGAGACGGCCTGTACCTGCTGAGTGACTGATTATGAAGACAGCTGTTGAGAGCACAGAAGTAGTAAGCCTAGCCTCGCC
>CAFUXE010000997.1:125698-138213 GCA_903364295.1 Serranus cabrilla | reverse complement strand
GCCAGCCTCGCCCTCAGTGTGTGCATGTGTGTGTGCACGTGTGTGTGTGTGCGTGCATGCAGCTGGAAAGCAGTAGCAGCCTGAGGGCACCTGATGGCAGTGCTTAACCATCCTGTTTCCCCACCTGAGCAACACACCTGGCAATAAAAGGTTTGCGGTTTGTGTCACGTCTCCTGGCAAACACAGGTGCTGCCATCATGGAGCCTCACAGGAGAAAGATCAAAACGTGTCCCAGAGAGGTCAGTATGCATGTGCAGGTCCAGGTATGTCATAGTATAGTTTTTTAGTGCCAAAATGAGCCGCGACTATCTTATCATTGATTTCTTTTGATGCTTTTTTAATCTAATTTCGTGCTTTAGTAATTATTGCCCCACCCCAAATGGTATAATCCTGTAAACAGTGACTCAAACTGTGTTTAGCTGCAGTCTCTTTTAAGACTTGTTGTACAGATTTTAAGAAGAGTTTGCTTAGACGATCAGACATTATGGGTAGTTCAAAATCAGTCAGATTTAAAGGTAAAATAACCTGTTTCCAGTGGAGAGCAGCACATACTTTAACCATCTCTGTCCTCCTATAAGGCTGCCAGAAGACATATTACATCACCTGAAAATAAATTCCCTTCTGCAACTTTCTCACGGCTCTCCTCTCTTTAACTTTTGGTGGCATTGCCAAACAGGATCAAACCAGAATTAACCTCGATAACTGAACTTATTAGGCCGTTTAATAGCCAATAAGATCAGCTGGACAAGGGAATTAGTGCCTGTAACTTTCTACTTTTATTCTAACTTCCATTGAAATGATGATTTCCCAGCTTGTTTGTGCTATTGTTATGTCCAGGCTGGGTTATAAAGCAGGCTTTTAGATAGAGGAAATGTCTGGCACCCATTTAAAACAAATTTGCCGGTAATAACATTCCTATAGGAGGTACATACTTGAGCCAGAGGGGAATGTTGTCTCTTTCAGAACAGAGGCCGGACAAATTTAGCATTCAATCAAATACCACACGAAAACACAGCGGTCCGCTCGAGATGCCAGAGCGCTTGTGTATTGCAGTTTGCTCAGAGCCTTGATCCAGTCATTAGTGAAGAATGGCTCGGAAAGCAAAGATTTCCTCCTGAGATTGTTTCCGTCTTGTTGTTTTAAAAAGGGTCCGGCCTGTTGGAGAGGACCTTCTGAGCATAAATCACAGCCTAATTAAGGATACAGTGTCTTGTGGAAACAAAACAAATATCTCTGGCACGCAGCGTACCCCGCAGCTTCGGAGCAGGTCACAATTCAATTACTTTAGATAATACATGATGCAAGGCGAGAGCTGTCTTTTTAAAAATCAAATTTAGGAATGGGATTGGCTGCTTTGTCGGAAATAAATTGTCTTCTTTGTCTTGTTGGCTCTTTTGTATTTTCCATAAATGCAAATGTTTCCCTTGTAGTCAAGGAATGGGCATTTTCAAAGCCATAATAAATTTAACAGAGGAATGCCACAAGCAGGAGGTTCTGTTTGTAGACACGGAGTGACACACAGTAAAAACTAATGTGTGATTTACAATTTCTTATAATTGATACCATCTGGACCCATAGTGAGGTCCCCTCCACTAAACAACAACTGAATCCATCTGTTCTAATTCATATTGTACCCTGTTATTTGTTTATAGACCTTTTGTTGTGGGAGAAAAATCTCAATGTAGCCCAATACATCACAGAACATGACATTTGCTTGGATTACTGGAGGTATTTGTCACTGTAATGGTGCAGTACGAATCAATACGACCACATCTAAAGATTTCAAGTTCTTCTTTCATGTTCTAAAGTTTTGTTCAAGTAAAAAAAAGATGTTTGCTCACCCGAATCTATCAACAAAATCTGTTGATTACACACGAGAGCCGGGTGCAAAGACGTTTTGGTCATATCTCAATTAAAGGGATTTGTACTGTGACTTATTGAGACCTAAACATTACCTGGGAAGTACATTTTTACATATCGAAAACGAAAAAACAAATAACACTGTCCACATTAACAAAATGACTTTCTGACCAGGAAATCATTAGCCATTAACTTCACTTATTCTCTTGTCTGTAGTGCTATAATGTTGCATCAATCTACTGTAGATTTGTGAATTGTTGGTCGAGATATGTGCTTTCTCTCAAATGTAATGGTACTAAATCACAGTTTATTTGTGGTGTTTAAAGTGCTAAACTTGTTGTGAGCAGTTTCATCTGGAAACAACTGTTTTCTAGTAGAGTTCCTATGTGACACTGCTTGAATAACTTGAAGCTAAACATAATTTAAAACTAAACATAGGGGTCAATGGGGACTGACTCAAGTGGCCAGTCAAGGAACTGCAGTTTTTACCGTTTTTGTCTTAGTTTTTCAGCCCCATAGGTGACTCTTTGTTAAAAAATCAATTAATCTTTTATCTCGACAATAGTGAGGCGAACCACAGAGCAATACCAATGAGGGTTAAAACTATTCTGATTACACATGCTTGTTTGGCTGCCAGATGATGCTGACATTCAGGCTACTGTTGAGGTATGTTTTCAATGTTTTGCTGTGTTGGAACTCCTACTGTGGATGAATGAATGAAAACACGGTGCATTTTGCTGTAGTACTAATGTTGTGTGTCTATAGCCTTAGCTCCTAACCTGCAGGTGTATCTCCAGTAGAATATGTGCTACTGGGAATATATATTAGTGTTGCCTTCCCCAGATGCCATCAGCCCACAGGAAAATGTGACATCCAAGAAGTGCATCAAACCCATGCCAAACCCAAAATTGACCTGATATTAAATCACAAATGAAGCCACTAAGTGCCTCTTAATATGAAATCCTCAGCTCCCATCGGTGCCTCATATTGCATGAGTACCTGCGTGGCTGAACCCATATGTGGAATTCACAGTTGAGCCCAGTTATAGCCCATAGGAGCAGCTCTTCTAAACAAACAGCAGACCGAGTACCATGGACCTACCGCACAGCGCAGCAGGAGAGGGGCCTCTGGGACTACTGTAGCTATGATTGACATGGCTCAGAAACAAAAACAATGACTGGAAAACACAGGAATACTTCTATTTAAAGCCTGCCAGCCTGTTCTCCATGCAATACCATTCCGCCTTTTCATTTCTATTCATGATGACTCCTGTTGAGAGAGGGGCCATTTCAGATGAAAGAGAGGGAAGCTGGATGATGGATACAACAAAAAATGATTTACAATCAAAATAAAAGGGGGTGACGGCCTCAGAGTCCCGTATTCATGAATGTCATGAGTGGTGAAATAAGATGTCACGAGGGATGCTTCTTTCAGTGTTCATGTTTGGTATCCGCACAGATGTTGTGAGCCCACAGGACAGGCAATAACATCACGTCAACAACACATTCCCAGAACATTTGGTACCATTTAAGACTGCACGTATGCATTCTTAACACCGCCTTCCCTTTATAGAACAAGACAATTACAGAGTGTTCACAAGGACTTCGACTAATTTACCTTGATTGTAAAAGTAACGTGGCAAAATGAGCTAAAGGCAGGTGGCGTGATGGTAAAATCGGACTTGAACCAGGAAAGAAATGGCACAATAGCTTGACCTGTTTTTAAGAGACGTGATGCAACGAGATGAGCTGGTTTTGATCCCTAGACGGAAACTGTTTCAACAACGAGAATAACAAATGGAGCAATGTAAATAATGAGATAAAGGCGATTAAAGCCTTTAATGAGGGTGTTGAAGAGTAGAATGTTGTGCAAAGTGTAAACTGTCCAAACACATTATCAGTAAGCAAATCCTTTGATTTAACTGTTTTAAGCGCATGCAGCTGCAAGTAATAATGTTTTCACCACTTTCCCTTAAATGACTTCTATTGGCTGGACGACGATGAAAAATTAGAGTTGAACTTCAGGAAAGGAACCCTTTTTTGCAGTATTTTTTATTTGTCGAGATTGGGAGAGAAGGCAGCATATTTCGTTGAAGACAGAGCTGCAAAATAACCTAGAATTTTGTAATTAGACTACTGCAAGTGTACTTTTAGTGTCTTGTAAACCCAGGAGGGTTTAGCACTCTGTGAAAGCAAAGAAAATCAATTTCAGCATTGTTTTCCTTGTCCTCTGTCTTTAAAATTTTAACGAGCTCTTATAAAAACCCTGTTATGCCTCTGCATAGCAAAGTAATTAGGTTCCTCCAACAACAATCTAGCTTAACTAGGTTTATTTCTTAATCCCTTCCCTGATTAAGGAAACTGGGTTTCTTGTTTACATGAGAAAGATAAGTGCAGAAAGCCGACAATAACCAGATTACTTGAGTTCATTACTAAGTGGAGCAGCGGAAGACTTGATAGCTGAAAAACCAGAACTTGGCAGAATTTCTATCAACTGAGAATAATAATTTTGCAGGTGAATGACTTGACGATAGGTACTAAGAAGTAGGGCAGATGTTTGCTTTTTCAATATGAAAATGAATAAGAGCCACAGTAGCAATAGTGCATGTGAGTGAGAGTCTTTCCTTGTGTAGGAAAAGGATAATCAGTCAGCAGCGAGCGGCGAGCCAGGTTCCAATATCAGAGGAATTTCAATGAACTGCGAGTTGATCCCCAGAGCCACGGCAGCGGGACACTCATCAAGTTTCTGTGGGTTTGCTTTGGCAGGTAACACCACATTCTCTCCAGAGTCCGCTCCTCTCGCCAGCAGAGATGAGTAGCAGACACTTAGGAAAATAACCCTTTTTTTTCCTCCTGTGCAGCTGCCGAACATGGAAATTACATCTGGTGGAACGATTAAACTTGTGTGGCCACTGACCGCTCTGGCCAAACCGGACTTGCTATCCCATTGCATTTGTTCGTGTGAGTGGAGTAAAATGAAAAGCACTTCTTCCAAGCCAAGAGATCCGAGCCTAGAAGATACTGTAGTGTTGACTTTGCACTGAGAGCGACGCATGGTGTGAGATTAATATGACAAGACGGGCCGCCGGTCCCTGAACAGAACCAGTGTTCAATAAGTGAAGCGATATTATCTCAGGCCTCACAATAAACTGACTTAGACGGCAGTGTCATTTCACTGGCAGGTACAGTCTTATCTTCCTCCAGCAGACACATATCAAAACACGAGACAACGGAGATACTGCAGGGATGAAAGTGAGTTACTTTTTGTGCACTGGTGGGCTCGCTCTGCATGCCATACCCTCAGGCTGAGGACAAACAATGGATGTTTTGCCAAGATTGGAATTTAACCAACTCCAGATATAAGCAGAAAACAAACATGTTTGCTCATCTTCTGTGTTTTGATGCTCGGCTGATATTTATGGATGATGAAAGGGCTGATAAAGTGGGCCTGAGGCGGTGAACATGGGGCTTTTGTTGATGTTAAGTGAACTCTCTGTAAAAATCTGTGTCTGATTCCAAACTACATACTGATAAAGTATGTTCATTAAACTATTTATCATTATCGTTATCCTCTCTTCATATGTCTTGCCCCCTATGTGTCCTTTTTCCAGGTCTTGGTGGCACCTGGAAGTTGCTCCATGTTTCTCAAAACTGGAATTTCACTTATTTCTGTTTACTTTGTGTATAAACATCTATTCCATCTTCTTACAGTTTCTTCCTTCTTTTTATCTGTGAAAAGTTTTTCTAAGCAATGTACAAAACATCCACATGGTAATTTACTGTATCAAATATCTTTTGATCCAAAAATAAATGGAAGTCAAGTTTGTTTAATGTCAATCTTTGAGCTTTTGTCCTTAAAGACACAATGAGAAACATTTTTCCGTTGCTGTTTGTAGACAGAACATTCAAAGCTGCCCATGCCTAAATCCTAAAATATGAGTTAATTTCTAACTTTCTTACTGCTCAATTATCAAGGAATTCATGTATTTTATGGTTGTGTACAAACAGGAAAATATACAGCATGGACATGAGTTCATTTAATGGCAACTCTGAAAGGCTAATGCCAATTAAAGGGCAAAGACAGACGGCGAAATGTTGCTCTCAAAATGTTGTACTTTGGTTTTTAGTCTCTGAGATGTTCCTGGAGCTAATTCTGACCAGCAGTAGCTACCCCTGTTGCATAAAATGATGTGACTTTTATATGCACTCTGAGTAAATTTAATTTCATCGACTCAAAACCTGCTCAGAATTCCTATGAAGTCTGGAACTGGGACACAGCAGAAGCTTCCTGCCCAAAATAAACATGTGGCACAGCATTACTGGAAGCTCCTCAACAGCGAGTGGGGGGATTTGATAAAGGCAGAAAGAAGCTGGATGGGGGAAGCCTACAGTATGTGCGTGTGTGGCTGCAGCCTGTGATTATGTTATGTAATTTCCACTTGAGGTAACAATGGTTTTCCTCTTACTGCTGCATGCCTGTGGCCCTTTCTCTCTTTCTCTCTCCCTTCCTCTCTCTCCACACCGATTACATCCTTCCCAGCATTAATGGGGTCAAAACGGGCCCTTATCTTTTTGGGGCAGGGGTCTGTTTTTCCATGCAGGCTGACTTTGCACAAGCCCTCCTTCCTCGACCCTCAAGGGCAAAAGCACACTGAGGAAACTTCAAGCTACCATCTGCTCTCCTCAAGGCAAACTTTCTGGAGCAATCAGCGATGCAATTCCAACCATAAAACAGTGGTTAAGTGGATTTCCCTGTGGACAAAGTGGAATTTGGACTGTAGAAACCGAAACAACCCTTGAGTCTTTAAGTTGACTACATATCCCAACATGCTTGGTAAAAAAAAAACAAGCAAATGAGGCGGTAAATGTGGAAAGAACTTTGTGTTTCAGTTGCACAAATTACAGTAATTTCAAATAAATTCCTTTCTAATGAGGACTAAACTGGTTACACAAGTTCCAAAAAAAAAGTTATCTGCTAATGTGTGTTCACATGCAGGAAAGCACGTCATCAAAGTAAACACTGACAGGACTTTTCCAGGATCACACTGACGTCATTTGCTGCAAGCACACGGACATGTAGGGCCGTGACAATAACCGCATTCCTGCACCGCTGTGGATACGTGACGCTTTTATAAGACCAATCTCCTGTAATCCCAGTGCACAATGCGTCAATCAGTGCTTTCATACACGTGCCGAGTCAGAAACACGGCCTCTGATTGGTGGACAGATGCAACCCAAGGCATCATGGGGTTTGCTAATGGACGGCTAAGAACAAGAATGATTGTATCAAATACAGAGTAATGGATAAATAAGTGATTCCGGGATACATTTTTGTTTTTACTGCACAATCTCGTCACAGCCCTACAAACAATTTGATGGCTTTTAGAAATGAATATACTCAGTTATTACTGGCTTTATTAAGGCTTTATTAAGTCACAGATCTTTTACACAGCAAACATTTAGCCAATAGTTAGATTTTGTCCCCAAAATCTACTTTTAAACAATGGGAATGCTTTGGAAGCAGACTGTTTACGGTGCATGCCAATTTATTGGAACATCCCGGGATCAGTTCCAGCTTTGGGACCGTTGTTGCATCATCATTCACCTCTCTCTACCCGTTCCCAGTTTTTCTCTACACTATCATATAAAAGTGAAAATGGCAACAACAAAAAACATTGACGACAATTTACTGGTGAGGTGATAATAGAGTTAAGGTGGAAGCGATTATTAGAATAGTCGTGCAAAACTAATTACTGCCGTTACATAAAACCATTGCATCATGCTTCTCTTTGTGTTTACTGCTGATCAGACAAACCCAGCAGAGAAATCCCACTTGGATTTGTGCTGCCCAAAGATTTCACCATTCTTTGTGTAGTGAAGTTGTCTTTGGAGACGTCCTTGAGTGCATTTGTGGCGTTGAATAGAGAAGGAAAGGTTTGGTGGGTTGCACTGGGTTTCGTTTCACCAACATGCTATTGTGTGTCTTGTACTTTGCTGCTGCTATTATTACATAATTATACTCTGTGAATGGCTTTGTGTATTTATAGATGCTGTAAAATAGCAGATTAAATTGGTCCTGTAACAGACCGTGAAGCCAAACTCTGCAGGGAAGTGGAAAGACAAACAGTTGTGCTAACTTGCAAATAGTATAAAACTCCTTTAAATTCCTGTTAACCCTCCACTGCCCAACAAATGGACTATTTATATCACAGTTACTGCAGTTAACTGCAAACAGAGCTACTTTCAAGAAATACTCGTGAACCGCTGCCACTGTACATGACACTGTACCTCTCAATATGTTCAGGTGGCAATTTCTCTTTAATTTGATGCTATGATTATTGTCGCTCCTGCACCACTTAACTCACATTAACCTGAAATTAAAATAAGTGCTTTGATTCAGAGACTGAAATGAAGGTGCTGGTTAAATCCAGCGATAGTCAATTTGAAAGCCATAGTGAGACACAGGCGGCCTGAATCCACTGTGTACTGAGTCAGTCATTCGATACTTTTGCGGAGTTCGCCTCAAGTGACAACAGGCCTGTGTTTAGGGCAAAGAAAAGTGTGTTTTCACTAGCAGACATGCATGTAAACACACAAACATCCTGTCAGGACACGCTGTTGATTTGGATGATGAAACATTGTGACATAAATGACAGCCATTCTGGATTATTCTTCTCATTAAATTTTGCATTAATATGGTGGAAATGGTCCAGATACAGAATGCTATATGAGGTTTCACTGTATTGTTTGAGTACTTAGGACTTACAGAACTATTAATCACCTCAATGCATCAATCAACCAAGCGACAAGTGGCTCCTCAGTTACCTGAAACTGTGGCTGTAATCCAATACATCTTGGTAACAATCTGTTGAAAGGAGGACAGGGAACCGGACCCGGAGCAGCATGTGACACACGGAGCTTTGATCGCCATGTGGGCGACTCAGAGGCTGTCAGTTTGCTGTGACATTTGCAACAATCCAGGGTGTTTGTGTTTTGACTGCTGTTCTCTCAAACCCCGACGTTTGCAGCCTGCAGTCGACAAACTGACTGACTTGTTTCAGAGGCGAGCGTTTGTCTGGGAGATGGGAACCATGAAATGGGCAAACGAAGAGAACGAAAAAGGAGAGCTGGTAGTTTGATGACAACAGTAAGTGGTTGTTTGATCAATAGGAGTCGGTGAGTTGTTGTATGTATAAAATAGCTGTTTAGGAAGCATACAGTCTATAAATTATTCAGTCTATTATTCATAATTAACAGGTGTATTCACATAATACATATATAATATAGTTTTCTGCAGCATTTTAAATACTGGACACACACCGTCTCACCTGAATAATGAGCACATCTGCCTCAATCTGAAGAAATTAGGTGCAAATGTTGCATAAAACACCATATTTATTATTCTGAATTGTATCTAATTCTTGTATTTAACTTTCTTTAACTTTCTTTAACTTTTAATTTCAACCTTTTATTTAAGTTTCTTTAAATTTGTAGTTTCACCTTCTATTTATGTAATTTTCTTTAACTTTTTCGCTTAAGGTTTTATTAACTTTCATTACCTTTTACCTTATTTATTTCACTGTTTTTATCTTTTTTGCTTTTCTAAATTCTTTAACTTGACAATTTTAGATTTAATTGAAGTCAGCTCAGCAAGAGACTGATTGATCAATCATTCGTACATTCACTTCAAAGTCACTGATCAGGGGAGCACATCGCTCTGTCTGGGGGGAAAAAGAAACATTTTTGATTTGTTTAACAAGTTGAGAAAAGTAGCGACAAACAAAAGCCCAATCAGTCACAATCAGCTCCTGATGAGCGACAAAAAACGGAGGAAACACTGTCCAATTCTATTCTTGTGTTATCACACAATGCTGATGTTAAATAACCTTCATCTGCATCAAAAATCTTGAATAAATTCTCAGATTCAGTTGTCACCTATTATTAGAGTCTGTATTAATCACAATGCCACTGTCGTCAGCCAATCAATCTGAGTGACAGCAGCTCCTGAATCTTGTGTTTTGAGTTTTCACAGTAGGGCAGCACTTCAGTCTGCAGACGGAAAACAAATCATACCTTTAATGTGGAATTTTACTGAACTCTGTATGTGCAACAAAGCTCCCATATGCTTTCACGACATTTTGAAATTAAAAAAAGTTGGTAAATGCTTTTGCATTTTTCATAATCGTAATTTAGTAAATGATAAGACTGAATAAGAGAAATCCATCAGTGGTTGACGCGCTGTTCATGAACAAAATATGAAAAACAACAATAAATATAATTGACTAAAACAACAAGTTGATGACTGTGCCTTCAGCAACAAATTCAGAAACTTCACAGTACCTCAAAGCTCGGCTGTCAATCATTCATTTCCAAATGGAAAATAATCTGAAAAATACACTGGAGGGAAACAGCATAAGCCTAATGAAAATGTACCGCGCTTCAGGGCCAAACCATCAAACCGTGTGCAGCCCCAAGATTTATTTTTGTAAGAATGCAACTGGTTACAACATTACATCAAATCACCAGAGCTGCAGTATAGTTTTACTGCAGGAAAGTAGAGCACAGCATGTTCTGGGTAACAATTCGCGTTATGCTTCAGCTCAGAATAAATCTCTCTGCTATGCAAAGCACGCGGCTCCTGTGCAGACAGTTTTTGGCTGTGTTTAACGGTGGAGTTTATTGTCTCATTAAATACTTTAAAGTAAACACCAAGGACTTATGAAACACCCTGCTTCTGTTTGCGGGAGGAAAGCGACACGTCACGACTAATGCTGATATCTGAAGATGGGACAGGTGAGGAGATATGGAGGCTGAGAGAGAGAGAAAGTGGAGAGAAGACACTGAATACAAGCTATTGTTCTCTGTGGTACAGTCCGGCCTGGATTACTGATTGTGTCACAACATTCCCGTCATGGTGAAAGAAAAAAGCAGGATTGGGAAGTTGGAGGGGGGGGTCAGCTCTTCCTGGAAGACAATAAACATGTCCTACAGCCGCTTTCTTTTATTATGTCTTGTGTGGAAAGAGAGAAACGGCTGAAACCTTGCAAGTTTTTTTGTTTCGGTTTCCAAGTGCAGACAAAAGGCAATGTGGCTGGCGAGGGCAGGGCAGCACAGTTGCGTGATTAGTGCATTCCTCGTCACTCCACCCCACCCGGCGCAGCAGCACACACACACAGTCAGTCAGTGGACGAGCCCGCAGTAACAATAACATTTCCCTTCTCCATTCCCTTCTAGTTTTCTCTCTAAAGGGCTGATTCAACGCATCGCTGCATCCCCGTATTTACATACAAATAAGAGAGAGGATGTGGATAGTTATCGCTGCCTGCCCCCCCTCTGCGTGCCTGCACGTCTCTGGTTATTTGCCAGTTTTTACCCCCTTTTTTTCAAAAAGCTGAGGGGGGTGTCAGATTAGAGAAGCCACTCAGTTTGCCGAGAGCTATTAGACCCTCCCTCAACCTGGATAAGGAAACACAAAAGGGATATGAATGACAAATATGACTGAGGACTTCAGATAACAGCCAGCATCACTGCCTTGAACATATATGTGTGTGCTGACAGCAGCAGGGGGATAATAGCCTTTAAATAAAGGTTTGTTCATGCCACATCTGCTTGTCAACTTCCTCCTGTGAGAAGCATAAATCGCAGCTCATCCACATGGCCCCTCAGGCTAAAAAAGCCTGCGTCTCTGTTGTTCTATTGTAGCAGGTAGATTTACAGCATGCTCATCCCGCTGCTCCCTTTCTCTTAAGTCTAGCCCGCAGAGAGGATCACCCCAGAAATTTGCAATAAACTCTGTGGGGCTTTCAGAAGCAGCCTGAAGACCTAAGGTGAGAAAGCGGAGAGGGAAGAGAGTCAGTGTGAACTCCCTCCGCTGAGCAAAGCTCTGTTTGTTATTCATGAGAACGCTGGCTCTCCTCGTGAGACTCTGGGAAAATTACACTGTGGGTCTGGACAAATGAACTGCTTTTCTCCGGCGCTGGACAGAAATGGCTGCCGTCACTCCGCGGTCTTCCACGACCCTGCGCCCTGCTGTGGCTTATCTCGCTCAGCAGAGTAAAGAGAAGGAGGAAAAACAGAGAGAGAGGGTTGGATTTGGTGAGTATGTGAGAGGGGGCGGGAGGGACGGAGAGAGGAGGGCGAGCAAGAGATTGAGTGGGGGAATTAGTTCAGTATTTCGATAATGGATATCCTTGGAAGAAGCCCAACTGCTCATCAGGGCATGGGGGGGAAATATGCAGGGAGGAAGAGAAAGGGATGAAAACAAAGAGTGCAAAGCAAAAGAATGTGCATTCAGGCATGTCCCCAGGCCAAATCCAAACTCGTGGAGCCTAAACTTGATGCAAAAACAGAATTGAAAGAAAAATATTTGCCTTTATCTACACTGAACCCTTAGTTATGATGTAATAAACTTTGCCTCTGCACACAACTTTCACACTCTAGCACGAAAAGTGAAAACCAATGCCTCCTTAGAGACACAATTCTTAGATATTCGGTTACGGCACCTGCAACATAATATTTAACCGCAGACAGCAGATTGCACCCTCTTAATTTTTCAGGACTGAAGCTTTTTATCTGCTCTTTGAAGCATCACTTGGGGAAAAGAAGGGCAGTTCTAAGCTTGAAGTGAGAGAGAGAGAGCGAGCGAGCGAGAGAGAG
>CAFUXE010000997.1:99114-119099 GCA_903364295.1 Serranus cabrilla | reverse complement strand
AATGTCAAGATTGATGACTTGGCACTGGCTGTGGCTTTATTTGTCTACATGTTGCTACAGCACCATATTTGCTTTACATATTCATATCTCAATGTAGCTCGAGGTCTCATGGCGTCATAATGCAACTGTGGCTATAAGTCACTGATAAAGCTGTGACTGGAATCACGCCTGTCACGTTCACTTATCCACGACTCCCCACAGCACAAACACTCAGCACTGTACTCGATTAGTGAGCAGTTAAGGAAGATTTTTTATGCATGTAAATCAAACCGTCTGTGCTTTGTCTCTGGGTCTGCATTCACTTTAACTCCATACAACAATAGAGACGTGTCAAACTTAAGATAAGAACTAGAAGGAGAGAGAGCAACAGGTTCTACTTCAGGTGTTTCTCACCACATGCTGGAAATGGAAATGCTTTGACAGAATATATTACTTGCAGACTTCCCAGTACATTTAATGGTTGTCAGGTTTTCTCCATATAAATGATGTAATAGTTTAAAGTGCAGCAGAAAACGCAGGTGGTGTTTCCAGATCTTGCAGCCTTATGTTAGTATTTAACTTAGTATTTAATGCCTCAATGCTTTTAGAGGTTTTATTTTACTGTTTTAAATACTTTAAATTATATATGTTATACTGTCGATCGTAGGGTTTCCCCCACAAATTATTTAGCAGGGGTGCAAAGTCATTAAAAATCAAGTTTGTAAACTTATTAACAGTTTGGCTAGCAAGTTAAAATTGCTATGTACATTATTGTGATATTTGGAGGTGTGGCGGTAACCATTATATCTACGTTTCCAACCAAGCCGTCCAAAAGTAGCTGTAGTTTTAGCTCTCTGAAGTTTGAGCTAATACACTTACAGGGGAAAGCACTGTACATTCAGTTTTACATGTGTTTTTAGCTTGTAATTGCAGCTGCTATGCTGCCATGTCCAATTCTTTTACACAGTCTATGGGAAAAAACATAAAATGCATCTTTTTATTACTCACTAGAACATAAAATACAGCATTTAAATCTGTTTTCTTGTATATTAGTTGCAGTCTAGTCATGCCATATATTGTCCTTCACGGGGGGATAAATAAAGCTGTACTGAAATGGTTTCATGCTGGGAAATGAATGCACATTTATTACACACTTGTATTAGACAACACAGCCTCAAAACAAAGTGCCAAAAGTAATTTGCCAGCGACGAGAGACGCTAGAATGAGAAAACGAGGCATTTTGTGGGTGGTACTGTATAAGATCACTCCCTCCGGTGTTGTGTGTCAAGTGGCACGCTGCCTCGGTAAACACAACACGTACACGAGTACAAGTACAAAGACAATCGAGCTTCAAGGCAGGAGCTTGATAATAGGTAGACTGAAGCAGGTTTCAGCCTCCTTTGTTGGAAAGAAAGGCTTAAAGATCAAGGCTTCATGCGTTTGGCACTTTGGAGCCACATATTTATTCCATTTCAAGGGTTCAGCAGCATTCCTGGGCTGTTTCACTGAGTTGTGTTTTCAATACTGTGTCCTTTTGAAGTGTGACTTTCTGTGGCCTTTGCATTTTTTTTCTCCAAACAGCCATGGGGGTAAAATCCTGAACATCTTTCTAATATTCTGTGTGGAAGTGGAAAATTAAATCAGGCCGCTGGTGCTGAAAATATTTTCACTTTGGCCCTAAATTGCCACATAAATCCTCATATGTCTTGTTCTAATAAAACCTATTTGTTTTCACGCAAGTGCCAAGAGCACCACTGAAGTTTAAATATTTTTATTGCAGTTCAGCTTGTTTGTGAAAATTTAGTTTGTCCTCTCCGTGGCAAGAAATAAGAAGCAAAATCTTCAAACAAAACACTGGCGAGACTCAAAAACATCATCCAGTGCAGCCAACATTCCTCCGTCTGAGTCTTTCCACTTTCCCTCTTGGAGAGGACAGGAGGAAGGTGATGTTTCTTCATCCTTCCTCAAAAGCAGGTTTGGTTCCACGTGTGAAAGCAGCTGGTCAGATAACAGCGATGCTTATCAGGAGGAAACGTTTCTGAGCCACATTCGTGGTGACATAACACAGAGGCAGTGCGTGAAACCTGTTCGACTGCGGACAAAATCAGTCTGTTGGTGTGCATTCACTCATACAAATATAACTGAGGCTTATTGTCCCTCATGCAATAAAACGGCAGAGTGAGCAGAGGACTGTGGCTGCGGCAGAAATCTCACAACAAACTGGATTTGAATAACTGACTGTAACTTCTGATGTTTAAAATGTAAAAGTGAAAAATGAAGAACTTCAGGAAGACATGTTTAAAGCCTTTGAGTTCTGGCATTTGAAAGCAGTAAAGTGACGACAGAGATTCAACATTTCCAACTGAAACTCAACTTATATAATGTCAATTTAGTAGAGGTGGGGCTCAATGACTGAATTGTATTTATTGGGGATTCTTAACAGGCGACAGTGTTCAGGAGAATGAGAATCAGGCATACCAAGAGTGCACCAGAATTTAAAATAGAACAGAGTGGGAAAATGGAGACTGGGGTCTCTAAGTAATTCTACTTTAATGAACACAAACAGACAGGCTCCCAAATGCCTTATCATGCAGAGTGGCCTGATTAGGGCTGACTCACAAAATTCCCCACAGTCGTCAGCAAACACACAGGAATGTCCGACAAATAGGTTGCACATTACAGACGCACAAACTCACAACATTCACTCCTCCAATCCACGACTCCCTTGCTCGGCACCCCCCGCAGTGTGTGTTTGTGTGTGTCTGCGTGCCGTCAAACTCGCAAGACGCCCGGCAGCGAAGTAGGGAAAGTTCCCCAACAACCACACGACGGGGGGAGACTTAATTTTCGGAAAAGCGGAAGCATGAAACCGATTATCGCTTATCTCCGCATGGCTCCATAAACTATTAGGATTAAAATCCCAAACAGTAAATTTCTATAAACTGCATGTCAGTTACCACAACACACACAATGTTCTCAGCGTGAGCGCTGGTGATGAGGAGGGAAAATATGAGAAAGGGGAAACTGAAATTAAACAAAAGGTGTAAAATTTCAGAGTGGAGATGGTTTGACTTGAACTGTCTTCCTAAAACAACGGCCTGAATCCAGGGTCAGACAAGGACGGCGCTATTCACTCTGACATTGTTTTGCGCCTGCAGAGAAAACAGTCAAAGTGAATTTGGTTAAATATTTACATGGGTTATGAAGAGCACTGAGTTTAACCAGTTTATTCAGCACGACCTGACTGATGCAAAGTCCACAGGATCAATCATTCTGCTCCACTTAGGGGCTTACTTGAGAATTTAAAGCTGACACAAATACAACAGTCATTCATTGATGCCAAATGTGTACGTCCTGCATGTGTACACACTCAGCAGTTAAAGATTAGCCACACACACAGCAATTGTGTCACTCAAGCAGTAGCAAGAAGGTAAGTAATGTCTCATGAAGAGTCCTGATGCTTCTCGGTTAAGAAACTGCCTTCACTGACAGCAGAGTTTCACTTTGTTCCCCTCAGATGACCAGAGTTTGGGGATAAGTGCAGTGAGCGAGGCTGCCCTGCAGGCAGCACAGACAGGCTCACTCTTCACAAGATACGTGCATGCAGCGTCAGTGCTCGGAGGCAGTGCAGGTTTTGCATGACTGTGCATTCCTGTGCATGCCGTGCAGGGGGTACGCTGTTATTCAGCAACAACCTACAGTCTGTTCCACAGAGTTCCTGAACGGCCGGATCTAAAGAGCAGTGACCTGGATAAAATGGGACTTTGAACGTTGTGTGCAAATAACAGCAAAACTCAAACAGTAAATATCAAACAGAAAGGACGAGTAATGCCACATTAGTAAAGTTCTGACTATTTTGATCATAATCCCAAAAGGTAACCCTTTTTCTGTTTGTATCATATAAATGCATAAACAACACGGTAAATAAGTAGATAAAAGCATAAGGAAAGGAATAAATAAAGCAGCTTAGTGTAACCGCTAGCTGCATGTTGAGCATTTAACAAAAGAAGCCAAAGCTCTCAAATGCTATGTTGCTAAAATATAAAAATATTTCTGATTAATGAAGACATAAAGACTCTAAATCTGACACACAACAGTACCAATAAAGTACTGAGGTGCAATACGGTTTCCTCGACAGCAACAAAGTGAGGCAGTGAGTTTTTTGGCTAACTGGCTAGTTGGAGCTAGAACTGTAACAGTTCCTTCTCACAGCCTCTTTAATAATCTCTAATCCAGTGATGTGATGCCATCCGACAGCATAATGGACGCTCACCTAGTCAGGGGGTCACTTTAATGGGAGCCGAAGTTTACGTAACATTCTTCAAAACTGAACAAAACCACGTGCCACGGCCCATTACAAGGGTGCTGCGTGTTTTATGAGGTGCTGAGAGACCCGGAGGTGCCCGTATGGAAAGGGGCCGAGCTGGTAACGGCTTCATCGCAGAAGCAGACGACATTTCCTCTTTCTTTCCCTTTCTTCCTTGGAATTCCCTTAAGTTTCACAGAGCAGCTCAACTGGGACTTTTATTTCCATTAGTCACCCTCTTTGAAACATTTCCAGTGACAGTGGCCCTCGTAAACAATCCAGAGTTCACTCCAGTAAGTCAACCAAAACAAAGTGTTCTTCTTGGGAACCGGTGCTTCTGGCTTGGGTAACCATGTTTTTTAATTAAGGAGTTCAGCATTCCTGTTGTTCAACTAACAAGTGAAAAGAAGGAAACACAACACCGTGCCTAAATAGCTCCTTGCTTACCTAAGTCCATGACAAAATCCCTGTGGTATTTACTGTGATGATGTGACCTTGTTTGGAAAAGGTTTTAACAGCAAGTGAAACACGCCTTACCACATACAAATTAACATTCCTGCATTCTTCTTGCACAGCTGTGAGTTGAAAGTCTATTTTCATTTGATAAACAAACAACTGGGAGGATTTTAGGAGGGTTGTGTGTTGCAAAATCCATGATTTGGGATTTGACAAAGGTGTCACAGCGCATTTTATACGCTTTTTATAGAGTATAGAGAGTGAAACTTTAATTTGCGCTGTCAAGTTTGTTGCCTGCATGAAAAACCTGCACCAATACACAACTTCAAACACCTTTAGATGGATATTAAAGCAGGAAAAAAGGCTTTAGCATATAGATTAATCTAGCAAATGAGTAAACATGTTGGTAATCTATTGTATAGTCAGACCTGAAAGCAGTAGCAGTAGTTGTAAGGTGGAAGTCAAAATCTCACAAATCTGTGTTGAATCTTGTTGGAGACACACATTAATGCTCATTTCATTAAACAAGTGTCAAACCATGCATTCGCTGCAACCGCACTGGGGGAAAACAAAATCTAATGTTGTCCAAACTCTGCTCTCAGCGTGCCGCTCTCTTTAAACATACAGTACAACTTCACCCTCCACTGAACTTCACCACAGAATAAAATGGAGCAGAAACAAATTTGGGCACAAACAAGACGGGGGGCATTCTCTGATTAACGTCAGCGCAGGAAAGAGAGCAGATGAAAGAGCTGACGCCGAAACTCAACGATGCAGAAAGCCTCGTTGGATATGAGACACATTGTCCGACTCGTACATTTACATACCCCCAAATTCCCTGAAATAGGACAACGTGTATGTAAAATTTTCAAATTAAAATGATTTCTTTTGGGGGCATATATGTGAATTATACATAGAAGTAAACAAACAAATGATTTTGGAGGATAAATGTTTGCCTTAGATGTTACTTATTGAGTAAAACTAAAGTATAAAGTTGGCAAAACAACTCTTTCTTTCCTGACAGAAGCGATGGTCTGACATGATGTGTTAAAGGACCGTCAGAAATGTGAAAATCAGTTCATTTGGGGGTTTTTTTGTTTTCTTTACAGTTGCTTGCTTTGATAAATGGTGAAATTTTGCTGATTTAAAAAAACATGTATTCAGAAGGTTCAGACGTTAAGATACGTTTGTATAAAGTAGACAAATTGCCTGAGAGATACATTTACATAACTTGAAATAGAGAAATGTGAATGTAAAATGTTCTAATTAAATTAAGCTTTAATTTGGCATATACATGAATTAGGCATAAAAATCCATATCAGGATGATTTTCAAGCAAAAAAATGATTTTGGAGAAAGAAATGTTTGCCTTAGTTTGTCCGAGTAATCCTGACAAAAGCATGTGTCACACATGATTCATTCAAAGACTATCAGAAATGTGAAAATCCAACAATTATGTCAGTTTTTACAGTTTCTGGCTGTGGTAAATTGTGCGATTTTGGCGAAAACATGCCTTTAATTCGTCAAAGGGTTGTTGGTTTAGAGGGTTCAGAGGTTAAGATACGTTTGTATAAAACATAAAACATATTAACAACGGATTAGCTTAGACAAGGAGGCCTCTTGTCTGCCTATCAGCAGAGTGTTAACTGCCTGAGCGCTCGGCACAGTATCGCATGTTAAACCTGTTGACCTCTCCAGTGACGCTGCAGACAAATAGCTGCGAGGGGCGGCGGGCAGCAGCCTCCGTGGGGCAGCTCCAGAGCTCCACATGAAACAAAGTTCACACTCCCCTAACTGCAGCGTCTGACCACTGACTCATAACTCACAAAAGGTCGTAAAAAAGCTGCACAATGAGCCGTCAAAACCACATGCGGCGTGTCCAACGGGAAACATGCTTACATCACAGCCCAAAACATTTTCAGATGAGAGACCTCGAACCTCACGGAGATGCTCACACACACTCGCTTCCACATTCCTCCGTTGCATAAGCATGTCGTGAGCGGGTCAAAGGTCAGCATCCAAAACAATGCCTTCCAGTTGGAGGCGGCGGGCAGGGTGAGAGAAAGGAGACACCTTCCTGGAGCGCAGGAGGTGGTATTGATTGATGCTGTGCAGAACTGTCCATTCTTCAGCAAAGCAGGGAGCTTTTGTCAGGCCATTATGGCCTCAACAGGCAGAAGATTGGGTTCCCCTGATGCTCTGAAATCCCACTCAACAGCTATTATGCTGCACAGAACGAGCGGGGAGATAATCCCAGGCATCTCTTTTCACACCTGTCCACTCATATTCACATCACAAAGAGAGCTTGTGTGAGGGGAGTCTTCATTTGCATAGTTTGGTCCTCTCCATATGCAACAGGAGGAGAAGGGGAAACACTGGACAAAAGGAATAAATATTTTCTGCCAGTTTGAGTGTTTTTATGTTTCTCTCTGATTTTCCAAAGCTTGCAGAATCTCAGTTCACGAAGATCTGAGAGATAAAGCTTCTCTTGTTAACGTGGGATTAAAACACATGAGCGGTTATTTAGCGTCAGTAGCTCCAGTTGGCTAAACATTCGTTTAAAATGGTTTAAAGTATCTGAGTCATGAGTGAAGGTTAAGTGCGTCAGAAAGAGAAGGAATAAACATTCAATCCAACTAATGGAAGCATGAAATAATTCTTTTGATTCAGAAATTAATTAAATGATTCATTGATTAGTCTAGTATTAAAAAATTACATATAATTTTCAGAACTGAAGAACTGTTTATCAGGCAAAAAGCCACACATTTGCTCATTTTGGTTCATTAAATGTGATTATTTCAGGGCTGCACAGTTCAGACGCTGGAACCAGGGGGTGTTTGTCATTAATTCAGTTAATTAATTAATTATCAAAGTAATGGCAGGTTAAATTAATGCCATTCAACTAATTAATTATTACACTAATTGTTTCAGCTGCAGAATATTTACTGCTTTTTTCTGATATTGTACCACTGTAAACTAGAAAACACTCCAAAGCCAACGGTGCATTCACATGCTCCTTGTAAGATCCCAATTTCCAGAGTTGGGAAGTTATTCTTCCAGCCTTGATGTGCGTATAACCTTTATGTTGTAGTGTGTGTTAAGCTAATTTCAGTATTTAAATGGCAAAAACAGCAAAGGAAAAAGGTCTGGCTTGCCATGAAATATCATCGGAACACAAATTTTCCCCTAATTGCAGCACAAATGTCCAATTTCACAATGTTAACGAAACTGAAAAATGATTTGTGTATCTGCCCGGTGATTCAGATCTACTCCAAAATTGAATATGTTTCTTTCTTGGTCCATGCTTCACAATTTCACCAAGTTTAATTAAAACCAGGGCAGTAGTTTTGCTGTAATCTAGCTGACAAATAGACAAATTACCTCCTTGGCAGAGGTAATTAAATATCTTTGCACAGATGGGTTACAGAATAGGCCTCCTGCACAAAGACACAGGGGCCCCATAGACAGCTTCTTTTAGACGTGACTCATGATCAGGACATCTTTAGTTAGTGTGAGACTTTCACCTTCTTTTCAGTATAGTATTTTCCTTGTTTTATTGACTTTTATATAACTCAAACTGATAAGGGACATGCTCACATGGCAGTTTATGATCAGAGTCTAAGCTGCAGAAATCAGGACACTCCAAAAACGTCATAATCATAACCAGGTTCTTAATGTATCTCACAGATAAGGCGCAGACTCTGGGACATTTCTATAAAAACTGTAATAAGACCACAGCACTCCAGTTTGGAGCAGAGACTTCCAGTTCTTCCTCTCTGCCTCACTCACACAAATCAGCTCACCACTTCATCAGATTACCTCCCACCCCCCCCCACCCCAAATAATAGTCTGTTCACCCACTTTACTACATAATCAGCTGCCTAGTATGGGCTCGATCTAACATATCTGGCACGGCCCAGAGTGCTGAAGCCCAGCATTACAGCCTGGCTTGTGACCAGTTTTCAAACGGCTTTGCTCGGCACTGCTGAGCACCTAATAACAGGATGTGGAGCGCCAACTGAAAAACTGGTCAAACTCCAAGTCGTGCTGCCCCCGAGGGCACCGAGTTCCGGGTGGCTGTCGAATAAAGGGGAAGGGGATCCGGGAAGAAACTCCACCATCCATCACCTTAATGAAATAAACATTTATTCCAACACTTTGTGCAATTTGAGTGCTTTTTCTAGAGTACATAATCATAAAGTTCGAGCCAAGAGTGCTTGTTGGCAGCCACAGCTTCATATCAGAGTTCCTGCATGTGTCTGAACCACAGGAATTAGGCAAGACATGATTTAAATTCAATAACAATGAAAGTCGCAACACCGCCTTCCAATACACACACACACACACACCTCCACCACCAGCCGACAACCCCTCCCTTCTCCCCAACATCTGAGTGCTGCTTACATCTCTCTCACCACACAGGGTCGATTAGACCGGACACATGTATGGGAGGAATTTGGAGAAAACAAGAGCTTTTTCTCCGATGTGAATTATTTATGGATCTAACAACACACAGTCCAAGGGATAATGTGCTAAAGTGAGAACATTCTTCCAACCTGGTCCCAAGATGTTCAAAGGAACAACAGCCAAGAAATGTATAAAGTTAGAAAACAGATTACAGCAGGACAAACTAACACTAAAATGGTAATTCATGTCATAAATCACACTAAAACGCAACAATAACAACTTTTCACTCATAATTAGTCACTTTGCACCAAAGATAACCCCTGACCTGACCCCTATAAGTCCCTCTGCATGTGAACAACTTGATATTTTAAAGAAAGCTGGTTCACTGTTGGGCTTTTTCCTACTTTATTGACTTAAGTGTATAAGAATGCACGCTGGCTGTGGTGCTATAGCCATAATTCATAGGTATATGGACCATAATTATCTTTTATTTACCCAACCACTAGAGTAAGTGGGCCAACTTTATCAGCTGATGTTAGCTTATCACAAAAGTGTCAGAATCTGTGTGCATGTCACCTGATAAGTCATAAGAAATTACAGAAATGACAAGTCAGATTTGTTTATCTTGGCTTTTTCTCACCTCAGTTTTTGTGCAACTTTTTGTTTAATAGTTTCATGTTTTTAACTTACTGTTATGTTGTTTCAACTTGCATTAAGTAATCAAAAGGCAATCGGCAAGAACTTCACATCTATTTTGATATTCCATGAGTCATTCTAGGGATTTATCAAGTAAAAAAAGCAAAAGATTCACTAGTTTTAGCTTCACAAATATGATGATTTGATGCTTTTCTCTGTTTATATTGGTGTGAAGTGAAAACATTTAGACATTTGGACTTTTGGTTGGACAATATGAGCAACATGAAAGGGCCATATTGGTCTCTGGAAATCTGTAATGGACATTTATCACTTTTTCGTGAGAATATATCAACTAAACTAAAGTTTACGTTGAAAATCAAGTTCCGTAATGTTATTTATTTATTAAGCAGATGCCAAATGTTACATTTTATTAACTAAAATGTATGTTTATATTATGATGATAACAAACAGAAGCTGAGCAATCACTGGCAGGTTTTTTTTTATACTGGCCCAGTCATGCTACTCCCAATTCAACTTCTGAGGTGCTCTGACTTTACTTGCAACAAAGAAAGAAGAGAAAAACACGTTTCACCTGGTTTTTGCAATAGTTTTGACAACCACCTCCATCATAACACGGGCCCCCATGCCATGCAATTTTGAGGCAGCAGGGTGAAATGGACAAAACTCCTGACTCAAAACCCAATACAGCAAAAATAATCCCCTATCCTGCTGAAGTGAAGCTCTTAACTTCCCTGTGGTGATGACAGACAAGAGAATAGGTGCTTTTTTTCTGCAGGGAATTCACTTTTCAAATTGTCCCTCACCTTTTTCCAGTGTCAAATTGTAGCACTTCTTAAAACTTTTTCAAGATTTTTTTAGCTCTTTTATATATATGGTAAATTATAAATGTATTATTTAACTTCTTCAGCACTTTAAATGAAATGTTATTGTGCTGGAAAAGACCAAAATGATGTTTCCTCTGGACAACACAACAAAGTTTCATGTCAGTAGACTTGACATCCTATATAACCTGAATTTCAAGCACTTTCCAAGCACTTTCAAAACCTTGAAAACACATTAAACATAAGCAGGCTTGACTCACCTCATTGGATGGTATGCTGACAACACCTGTTGATCTCCTCTTTTCCCTCAGCTTCCTCTTCTCAATCTGTCCTTTCCCCTTCCTGGCACTGGGACCAGAGCTGTTCTTCTCCTTGACCTTACTGGGCGATGGGCTCCCCTTGTCACTGTCATTGCAAGCCATGGGGCTGGAGTCCGGGGAAGGGCACTGAGGCTTCTCCGTCTGAGGCGGGGCCTTCTTCAGGTTGCTCCCCGGCGTGGTGGCGGCGGTGGCGGCTGTGGGCGAAGCAGGGTGGGCAGCAGGGTGGTGCGTTTCCTCCTCGGGTCTCTTTAAAGCGCTGCCGGAGGAGGACCGAGCCACCGCGTAGGAGGAGGGGAGGCAGTTCCCGGCGGAGGAGCTTCGGTCAGGGTTGCCGTTATTGGTGAGCTCGGTGCCCGGTGGGGCGGCGTGGCGGTTAGTGTTGTTACTGGTGCTGTTTGGGTTGCTGGCACCCAAGGGGGCACCAGTCGCTGCGGCTATATCCCCAAGCATTTTGGCTCGCATTTTCTCCCGTTTTGCCTTCCACTCCTCCAAAAAGTCTGTCGTGGCGTTTGGCTTAAATCCGCCAGTGGCCATGCTCCCTTTTTGATAAGTTTGTGAAAATTAGCGTAAAGTTGATATGAAGTTTCGGCTCTCGGCTCCAGTCCTAATGGCACCGCATTCCTCAAGTGATTAACCCGGGTGCTGTTGACAGGTATGAGGAAAAATAAAGTCAAGACAAACCAAACTTTTTGTTTTTTCTGGCTCTTGTTCAAGGCAACACTTTCACGTCGTGACTCTTAACGCCCCTAACGTCAACAGTAACAGGTTCTTAACGTTTGCTGCTAGCTTAAAAGCATAAAAGTTGCAACTCCCGTGGTATCTCTGATGGTATTATCTCGATTAAAAGTGGCTCAAAGTGTGCAAAAGTTGACCAAAAGTGGACACCAGGTAGAAACTCACCTGTGTGGAGCTGTTTCAGTCGCTAAACTGCTGTCTTCGGTCCGACCAGGTGAGCCCTCGGTCCTCTCAGATGAATGGCGCTTGTCTCCGGCGCTGAGAGCCGTTGCGCTCGCTCTACCCTCTGGCACACCGGGTGAGTCCGACAACACCCGAGTACTTCCGAGTGGAGCCGAAGCAGCCAGAGAGCTCAGCCCGAGAATAAAGTCACTGTAATGATCCTTTAATACTCACATAGAGGCTTTATGGTACTTTTAAAAGTAATTTACTGTATTTTAAAGTATTCTTGTGTTACTATAATAAAGAAAGTGATATATGTATTATCAGGTTTTATTAAACTTTTATGTTTATCATTATAATATATCTGCAATTTCATGATTTTCCAGTGCATATCTGTATATTTTTGTAGAATTATATTAAGTTATGGTTTTAGCCTGACTTTGTTCTTCTATAGCTTTTGAATTTTTGAATTATGGTATTCCCTTTATGTTGACCTTATAATACATAAATATCACTGTTTCTCTATGATTAAGTAGTCTAATAGTTTACTGTTTAATAGATATAAAACTTTTTTTTTTCTTTTACTTAATTTATTTAATTCAACTTGTTCTGTTATTATGGAAATTGTTGCTTTTGGGTCAAGCATGTTGTAAAGTTTTGGAGTTCACCTACAAAATAATTCATTTATTATTAATTAATTGAGTGTCAAGTTATAAAGATAAATTAAATATATTGTTGACAATTTATAGACAGAACAACTAAGTTGTTAATACAGACAAAAAAAGAGATTAATTTGTCATAAAAAACAAAAGTTAGTTGCAGCAACAGGTGTGTGTGATAAGTGTTGTGTCCTTGTAAAGTGATAAATAATAAAGGATGCAGAAAAACATCACATTCATTCAGAGTGAATCCTTTAAAAATGTTCTGAATTAACTGTTTTCCACCTCCAGAATAACATGTTTTTACACTGGGAGTGTGGTAGAAGTTGAAGGACCTTGAAAGCAGCATTACAGCAGTATGTTTCACTTTGTGGTGATTTTTTTTATCCACCGTCTGCAGGTGTGTGTTTATAAAAGACTGTACACCAGACAGCCTGTCACTGATTCCTTGTCTTCAGCAGGCTTTTGATAATCGCGCGGTTGGAGTGCAACATTTCTGCACAGGAGCGTTTGTCGACGATTGACTCTTCCCACGCAGATCCCACAGACAGACTCCCTCAGGCGGCGGATGACTCATCCAACCAGCTCCGATCGGTTCATCTCATGCTGATGTAGACGCACTTGATTCCAGCTAAAGGAAGGTGGAGGCAACATGACTGACAAGTTTATTTCTTTCATGATGCCGTAGTTGAGTAGAGATATCCTGCTCACTTTAATACCTCTCTGTATCTTTACAGGCCACAAAGAGAGCAATGCAATTAACACACGTCTGTTTATTCAGCATTATTTTAAATAAGGTCATCAAGAACACTGCATGGGAAGAAATAAACTGTGAGAAACACAAAACTTAGACTACATAAAGTCTAAGATGAAATAATAATTACACTTAGGTCACATCATATTAAGTCTATAGGTCTATATATTTTTATTTATTATTTTTTCTTTAAAAATTATCTTTTATTTTTAAATTATACAATAAAAGTTTAAAGACAACGTTTTGTTTGCATTTATTATTTTTATTTTATTTTATTTTATTTTATTTTATTTTATTTTATTTTATTTTATTTTATTTTATTTATTTTATTTTATTTTATTTTATTTGCACAGTGGAGTACAGACCAGAAACACAACAAAAGAAAGAAGCAGCAAGTTGTGCAGGTGAGATGAAAAAAAACAAACAAACAGGTGAAATAGCTTTTTTTATTTAATGCATAATCCCCCCAAAAAAGACCTGTAATACTTGGGAAGTTTAACATTTTTTGGAAGTTAAAACTTCCCCCTATCCACCTGCAGTGTCTCCCCTTAATGACCCAGTTATTTATTTGCTGTGCAGGTTCTAAAAATGTGACACCCGTCCACATCCCCACTTGGGTGAGTGGGAGACAAAGCATTCAGCCATTATCTCTGCAAGTGCCAGCCTGCTGCTGATAATGAGAAAACTTAGGGTGGAGCAAAGGGAGTGAGGCGCCTTTCCTAAAAATAAACCCTGATCTATTGACTCAGGTCACACTGCTGCATATTTAGCATATTTCAGTCTGCTGTTGAGGAGGAAAAACAGAATGAGGGGGCATGGAGGGTTGTCGCTGGCTGTTTCCTTCCATGCCAACACAAACGCTGCTGCGCTGCTTTTAACTAAACCCCCATTCCAGTGTAACGTATTCCCAAAGCAAGCCTGCTGAACCTCCATGTTATTCCAGATTTAATCACACCACCAGCCTCTCTGAAAGCTCTTTAATGAACGGCCATATCACGCGTTTTGTAACCCATAACACGTTTGCGGTAAAGAGGAAAAAACGCATTGCTCGCCCGGCTGTAAAATGAGCCGCGCCAAGTAATCTGAAATTTATATTAAACATAACACTGTGTAATGGCCGCTCTTGCGTTCACACGTTTTCATTTATTTGACAGTAATGTTTCAGTCAAAAGCCATTAGGTGGGTAATTTTGTAGCGAGAAGCCGACACGAGGAGCTCACTCCCCCATGAAATTGTTTATCCAAGAGTAAGTAAGTATTCAAGAAATGTTTCTCCTGAGCCTCCCAGATGCTCCGTCTGCACACGGCACTTCTCCGATAAGAATATTATGAGTTCTGCAACATAGGTTAAACTTTTAACCTCTATATTGTTGCGACAAAGCTGTCAGCAAATGTTGCTTTTGGCAATGAAATGTAGGAGTCACTCTTATCTTTTTCTTTAGAGGAATAGTTTGACATTTGGGGAATTATGCTTATTTCCTTCCTTGGGTAGATTGATTCTGTCAGACTCAAAGGTACCTTCTAGCATGTTGAGTAGGTCGTTCTCAGCAGGGATTTTAACGTTTAATATTAGACCCCGCCCTCTAGTGGCCAAAGTAATTATTACAGGAGCGAAGGAGGAAGTGATGCAGTATAAGTGGCACTTTTTCTCTCACTAGGAGGTAAATTTGTCTCCTTAATCCAGGAAAATTAGGGTTCAGGCCCCATGACCGACTAAAAGTGCGGAACAAAAGCTAACTTTATAATCCATTTGTTAAATAACGACTTTTCCTTTCAGCTTTCGCAGTCCGTTCATCCATACATACAACAGACAACTAAGAAATTAAGTCAATAAATAAGTTAAAGGAAACATATTTGGGGCATGGGACGGTAGGAGGGACAAGTTCGAGGAAGAACCATGAAAGAAAAAATATAAATAACGTATAAAAACCAGTAGAACTCTAAAATAAGTGTCCCAATGGGTTAAACATAAGGAGAGATTATACAGAATATATACAGAGTTTTGCTGTTCCTGCCACAAACCTCCTCTGTGTGAGTCAGGAGCTTCATGGTCAACAGCAGGAAGGTCGTAAAGTCGAGGGAAAACAGAGGTGATGCACTTCCTGAGAAACACAGAGTGTTAGAGTCAGATTATCAGAACAATGTCAAGGTAATTGTCACAAAAAGGTCTAACAAACCCCTCTGCAGCTATAAAGTATCCTATTACTTTGAAGCTTACCGAGCCCGGAGGCTCCGCTTTGTTCTACACATCCAGCACTCACAGTCCAGCTCGCAGGTTTGTCCGTTATCCCCTCTGTGCCCTCCAACTGCTCCCAGTACGTCCCAGTGCCATCTGCAGGGTGCCATCTGTTGATGAGGATGGCGTGATGGCGGTCAGCGTGCCAACCTGCTCCCCCCCCTCCGTGTGATGCTGCAAAAGGTCTTTCAAATCCATCAGTTTCTCACTTTCTGTGTCCTTCATAACTCTGCTGACTCTCCTACATGTAGAGGCCATGTTTTTATTCAAGGGGAAGTTAATTTTGTGCTAAATATTTAAATAAAATTATAGATTTTGACATGTCAAAGTGCTACTAAACTCATCATAAATGAAAATATGGGCTTATTATGACAGTTACTTATTACAGTTTTCCAGTTTTTTCCAACTAAAAGTAAAAAAAAAAAAAAAAATATTTGATAAAAATCAGAGAAAAGCAGCTGAAACCAGTTTAACAACTGTTTTCTCTCAACTATTTGATAAATTAGTGAATCATTCAGCACTGAATCCTTCTCTAAACCCCTGAATGTTCCCACAGTGCAGGATATTCCTTAAAAATCAGCTCCTGCCACCGAGAGAAAGAGACGTCTCTATATCCTCTCTCCTAGCTGCATCCTCACCGAATCCACCGCTCCTTCCTACCCGAGTGTGTTTGTCTTTGTTTCAGTGACAGACTCGAGCTGTCACTTCATCGGGACGCCTCGATTTGTCATTATTTGTCAGCGGAGAGAAACCCTGCCGCCGTTTGTCCTCGCCGCCGAGGGGTTTGTGCTCATCCGGTGTGTCTAAGTCTCGTGTGTGTTGGAGGGGGTTTAAAAGCGCCGTTTGGGAGGAGGTTTGTTTGGCTTGCTGCACTTTACGGTAGAGAAGAGAGGGAGATTAGGCCGCGGTGGAAATAAAACGAGCGGGAGTGGACGAGTGTGAGTGTGTCTGTGTGTGACAGCGGTTGCCAAGATCTAATTCCTTCTTTATGGATGATTTCCAACGTCGTCTCTATCAGGAATCACAGAGAACAGCCAGAAATCATGAGGTTTTTCTTTAAGCTCCTGTTGAGACGTATTACTGGTCATGTTCTGACACTTAAAGGGCAAAACCAGTGTTTTATACATGTTTTATTAAAGTTTATGAAGTGGAGCAACATTTTGAAGCTTTGAGTTTTGGTATTTTGGCGCCAGAAGTTGGGAGGGTTGAGCTAAGCTAAATGCTAAGTCATTAGCACCTGCTAGCTAGCAAGTAGCATCTGTGATTCACATTAGCTGCAGTTTATCCAGTGGAGGAAGAAGTATTTAGGTACTGAAATCGAAGTATAAAGTTACATAAAGTGTAAATACTCAAGTACTTAGTTATAACTTCCACCACTGGTATAAACTGGGATGCTAATTTTGGCTAGAAAAAAATTTGTAAATTAAAAAATCTGGTAAAACGTGAAAATGCACACATTGAGGTATAACTCACAATAAAGACCAGACTAACCAAATAAGTACCAAATAAGTCTGACTTATTTTCTGTACATACATATTCAAGCTTAATTTCTTCTTCTGGTAACCTAGTTAACTTGTATTTATTGAGCTGGATCGAGTGAAAAAAAAGTCTGATAAATCTTAATAAGTCTTAATTATTTGATGAACTTGCTTCCTGGAACAAACCCCTGATGTTCCCCTCTTTGCCTTTGTGTCAAACGCCACAAAAACGCAGCAATAATTCAAACCATTTGTTGCTATAGCGACCTGGGGTCACTTCTACAGGCCAGGAATCTGTCTGAAAGTTGATTTTTCCCTTCTGTCGAGCTCCTGATGAAGACGTTCTGCGTGGAGGCGGTTGAGGAAGCGTGTCCATGTCACGGTAAAGACACAAACCAGACGTCCCGACCACGTGCTGAGGCAATGGAAAAACTGGATTTTGCATGACTCGGAGCAATTATGTCAGATATAAGCGCTTATCCTGCAAAGCTTCATCTACAGATTAGAGTCTTTCATCACAGCTTTACTAAAGAAACGTGCAAAAATACGTTTCATTCTGTGGTGGAGCTTATAATAATATCTGAAGCTGCAGATTCATGAGGATGAATTGTGAGTCTGTGGGGAGGACAGTCAGCTTTTTATTTCTGATGTGCGGCTGCAAACTGGCTGTCAGGAGGCGTTTCCTCCTGCTGCTGAGGAGCTTCAGGTCAAGACGTTTAGTGATTGTAATGTGCAGCTGATGGAGCTGAAAGGCCGTTTAAGTTCATATTAAATTATTAAAAAATGAAGGAAATATATGGCTATGAAATACACACTTAAATAAATAAATCAGGCAATAAATATTTATGTAGATAAAATAAGTCCACAAAAGAATATATGACTATAGAATAAACCTTGGAATAAATAAATGAGGCATTAAATATCTGAATAAATAGTAGGATTATAAATATAAGAATACAAATAAGTAAATTCAGTTAAATAAATATTTTATTTATTAATAAGTTAATTCTTAAGTTAATTTCTCAGCTTTTAGTTCCATTATATTCAATAAATATAAAATATATGAATAAAACAAGAAACTGTCATGTATTTATATAATTTCTGAAAAATATTTCAGTATTATAAATAATTATATACATTAATTTACTTTGACTTATATCATGATATATTTTATAGCCATATTTATATATATTCTGAGATGATCTTTATGATTTATATGGATGTGAGTGTTTCAATTTCCATCCACTAAAGTAAAATACTGTTGGAGCTCCTGACTGAGTCTGTAAAGCCGAGCTCCATCTACTGGACTGAAGCTGCAGCAGCAGTGAAACGACTCTTCACTGTGTGTATATTTGTGTATATTTACACTTGGTTAGAAGTTGTCACTACATTAAAGGCCCAGTTCACCCAAATAGTTAAAAAGTATTTTTTTTATTTAGTTTTTAATGCTGTGATTCTTATGATATCTGGAATATACTTTTGTTTTGTTGCTTGACTTAAACATACATAGTTTTTCCCTCCGAGACATCACTGTAAACAGATTTTATTAAAACCTATAAGGCTCAATGATGTTTAACTATATAAAAAAAACATTGTTTCTATAGAGAAATTTTGCTGTTGAACTTTTTTATGTACCCCAAATGTATTGGAGCAGAAGTAGAAATAATGTTTTAATTTCTAATTTAATTTATATAACAAAAGACAGAAAAACATCCCAAAACTCAATATCACAACTAAGAGGTTTTTTTGCTTAAAAATTGGGTGAACAAACTACAGAAGCCTAAAGAGGTAATTGAGAAACAAAATAAATACGTAGTAAATAAATTAAAATCTGACCTACGTCTTTTTCTCTCCTTTTTATTGGTTTATAACATAAGAAAAAGTGAAAAAATTAAGTTTAGCTAAATATTAATTCCTTAAAAATATCTGTGAAAAGGGTGAAAAGTAAGGCAGGATCATTTTTCAAATTTGTTATTACATTTTAAATTTTTTAAACCTTGGACAACAGGTGAAAAGAATGTTTTAAGGCGGGTGGAAAATACCTAGAAAAGGGATTGTTAGAATGCATTTCTTTTCTTACTTGCTTTATATAACAAAAACAACATAAATAATTAAATAATCAGACGTGGGAACTTTACAATGTACAAGTTTATTTTTAATGAACTCTTCAGTGGTTGGTAGTCACAGCACAGCTTGCATGTATTAAGCCACACACCTATTTTACAAGATGACGGGAAAAAAAAAATAATAAAGAAAAAAAAACAACAACAAAAAAAAGTCTAAACCAGAGTAGATGGTCATCAGTCCATCTGCAGTGACTTTTTTCTTTTAAACTTTTACTAAAATATCCTTAAAAGGCCACTGAAATGCATAAAATGTTTTCAGATGGAATAATGTGATGGTGGCGATTTGCTTTAACCTGACATCAAGACTCCTCACATGGCATTGACAGTGCATGTAGACATTTGTAAAAAGGACTGGGTTAGCGATACCTAAGATACTCTTTTTTTATTCCATTTTTTTTATTTTTTAAGTGACAACACCTTGGCTATAATACTACAGCTTTAAAAAATTGGAAACAAAATTAAACAGCACTCTTCCAAGATACTGAATACAATGAAAGTGAAATGTAGTGAAGCGATTATTTTTTATTATCTCACAATTTATGTGAACACTTATTTTTAAACTGGAAAAAAAAAAAAAATAGCACTGAACACTGCCAGCCGTCCCGCGTACGAGAGAGGCTCTACTGTACTGTAGCCAATGTACTAGAAAAGAAAAATAATTAAAACACACCTTTTTGTCCTCTGGAATTTGTATACTTTTAATAGTAACAGACGGGAACCATAAACGCATGCCATGTGCTGGTCTCAAACAAATACATACAGGTATATACAGCATCACTCAGTACCTGCTAAAACAAAGTGAGAAATACAGAGTATAAACTGACTACACTACAAACTTAAAACAAAAAAAAAAAAGAGGAGGAAGGTGAGCGATGGAAGCGGTGGAAGAGT
>CAFUXE010000997.1:79151-89379 GCA_903364295.1 Serranus cabrilla | reverse complement strand
TGCTGCTTAAAAAGTCAGACTTTCTGCCCTGTGTGTGTGTGTGTGTGTGTGTGTGCTGAGTCACCTGTGGCTCTCCCTTGGTGCTGCCCTCCTCTGAGTCCGACTGCTGTTCAGGGTCATTTTCATCACCCTGGAATGAATAAAAGAAGAGAATAAAAAGGGGGTTAAACAAAACCAAACGATCACAGAGGAACACTCGGCGCTGTGACCTGCTTCGGCTTTGAATAGTAAAATAAAACTTCTTACATCTTGGGTCCAGAAGGAGACCCCGGTGGAGCGTCTCTTCTCGCGGGGCCGCCTGCGATCCCGGATTGAGCGGGGCTGGGACTTGTCCTCTCCCTCCTTCTCCTCCTCCTTTTTATCCGCTTCTGTCCAATGAGAACAACGACAGAGAGTTCACTACTTATATCCACATATGAGGTGATACTGCTGCAGTGATACTAAAGGAAATGTCACAACACACGGACAACCCTAAAAAATGAATCTCAAACGTATAATTAAAGCCACACAATATATTATTAGATTTAGTCAAAAGTTGTACTTTTTTCTGTGCTTAAACGCATTTTGCACCTCAATGTTAGTGTTCTTTTATTTATAAAGTTTCTATATCTTTTCGAAAAGTCAAATTCAAGCATTATTCAAAGATTATTTATGCACTTTTCAAGCACTTTCAAGCACCTTATAGCCGTGGTAAATTAGATATTTATACAAAGTACATACCTATAGTCAAGTTCAACATTAAGTTTTTATTTGAGTGTCAGAAATTCACTTTTCCTGAAGTGATTTTTTTTCTTCCCAAACTACAAATTGTTCTATTTATTAGCGGTTATCAAATAATAATCAAGACTAAAGTTAACTGTATTTTTTAATCTTTATTTAGGTAAATCAATCTGAACAAGGACACAGTGTGTCATAGATGCAAAGCAACAATCTTAGTCTCAAACTGGAAGCATTATATACAGTTTGAGCATTTCAATTAGTAAGAGTCTAGAAACTCACTTTTGCTCCGGGTACTAAATCAGTGCCTGATCGAAACTGTGCTCGTGCGGCTCTCAACAGAGATGAGAAGGAAAGAGAGAGCTCATTTATTTGCTACTTCTAATATCAGCTCCGTCAAAATCAATGAGCTTATTATTTTTTACCATTTGCATATAAAAGTAGTGAACATGAGTCAGTAAAGTGACAACATGAGCTCCTTTAAACCATCCGATTCTGACTCCTGGTCAGTATTTCACGGGAACACACTCTGACCTTCAGTATTCTGACATTATCAGAACAAACAAGGATTTCAAAGTGAAAAGTTCAGGTTAAACTGGGCAGTGATTTGACTTTACGAGGCACAATCAGGACATCGACTTGACTCGGCTCGAGTTCAGAGGAAACTAAAGGAAAAAAAAAAGAAGGTTGTGGTCGTGGGAGAACAAAGAGGTCAGTGTTTCCTTTAGTTGAACCGACTGAAGCTGCCTTCTGTTTCCCAGCGATGCTTCTGAGTTTATTTGTTCAGAGGAGTGACTTCATTTCAAATGTAATCTGATCCCTTTCTGTGTCTGTGCCCTTAATCAGCATGTGGCCGTTTGCCCATGTGAACGTGGAGGCTGTTTTTCGTTTAAAGTCAAAGAAAATTTTGAGGCAAAATTATGAAATGTTGCATGTAAGAAAATGCAAATTAGGGACGTTTCCATCAACTGGTTTAGAGCGAATAAACAAAGCTGCAGTAACGTACTTTGGTGAGTAGTTTAATGTTTCCTCACTCTGACCTTTTTCCGTGTCTCTGGAGGAGCGGCTGTAGGAGGAGGTGATGCCCGTCAGACTGTTGGGCCTGTTGAGGGAGCTGGAGCTGGAGGACAGTGAGGTGCTGGAGTAGGACGGGGTGGAGGCAGTGCTGACTGTGGAGATAGCGGAGGTAGAGGAGGAGGACGAAGGCCGGTAGCGCTGGTGGGGAAAAAGGGGAGAAGAGCCGGTTAAAGGGGGCAGAGCATTCAAGTGTAGAAGTTATTAGAAAAACCCAAAGCAGAATTTACCTCTTCGAAGCTGCGGTACTTCGACCGGTAATCGTCTTCCTTGGTCTCCGTCTCCTTCTTCTCCTCCTGCTTCTCCTTGTCCTGCTTCTCCTTCTCCTCCTTCTCCTCCTCTCGGGTCTTTGGGGTACGATTCTTGCCGATTGTTTTCTCGGCCTCTTGCAGGTCAGTCAGAGTCACACCCTGGAAGAGGAGAGTTAGAGAAGATCTTTAAAATGTGATTTCTGGCAGAATCTGACGAGCTTCGTAATGGTCCTCGCTCTGCACAAAGAGTCAAATTGTTGCTTTGTAAAGTTTAATTTTAAGTGTCATAAATCTAGAAACTGTCAGCTTGTAAAATAATCAGCTCTTTGTACAGGTCTTGACATTAAGTGCTGCCCGTGCACACAAAAAGTGCAGCCTTAACCAGGATTACAACATTTATTTTACAGTTTTTGGCTATAAAACCATAATGCAAACCAGAGGCACCTACATGTCACCACAATGTGGGACTCCATCGTTTTATTTGTTGCTAGTTTGTAAAAAAAAAAGTGACTTTCCTGGTGGGATGAAGAGATAAATTCAGTCTCAAACACCACAGGTGATGTGCAGGAGGTGAACTGACCTGGGTCGACCTCCTCGACTGTCGAGCCTGTCTGGAGCGAGCTTTCCTCTGGGACTCTGACTCCTCGTCTCGCACTGGCGTCAGATATGACCTGAGATACACAAAGACACAAACAACACACACACACAAGGTTAGTCACTGTGACAGTAGGAGGAAAATCAAAGACAATCAAAGCTTCGTTCGAAAAACCTCAAAAAGAAGATTTTAACTTAACAATTTTAGCCCGACTGCTTTCATTTACGGACTAACTGGGAAAGTTAGAAAATAAATAATGCTCTCCTCTCATACAATAAATACTCCAGAGCGAAGATATTAACAATCAGAGGCCAAAACTGACAGACTGCTTTATTCAGCCGCTTTCTCCTGCCAGCAGTAAGACGGCAGATATGTTATCCAGCTCCAGGTGTGCATGTGTGGAATGGTGTGAACCTGAAGCAGCTTTCTATGTCGAGACTTATTGGGGAAAGAGGATTTCCAGTAATGAAGATGTATGTGAAGCAGGGTTTTCCAGGAATAGGCTATAAGATAAAGCTGTAAAATAACGTTTAACCTCCTGAACCCCATGGGTTTCTGAAAGGTATGTCTTCTTTAAAAAATAACCAAAATTACACTTTTTTTTTTTAATCACAGCCAGAAACTGACATTCCTGAATCATGTGTATGAAAAGCTTCTGTCAGGAAAAATAACCAAATCAAAGCTTAAAAAAGTTCAAATTCATCTAAATCACTTAATTCTAAGTCTCATTTAAAATTTCACCAAAAATAAACTGTCTGCATGAACAAAATCCTTTAAAAAACATTAAATTCGGTGCAAAGTGGGAAGCCTTAAAACAGTCACATGACAAAAATTCACTGTAACTTCAACTGAACTGCAGGCTGCTTACACAGAGCAGAGAGGAGAGGACAAGAGAGGTTGTAAGTAAAGGTTGTAAAAAAATATATAAATACTATAAAAATATAAATAATACTGTATGTGATATTGGTAACACTTAAATAAGTTATCAAAGAAATTCAACCTGCATTTTTTTTCATAGCATTATTACAGTTTAATACTACTTCTAGGGATGATTATGCTGTTTCTATAGAAATGCAGGGCTTATATACTGCAGAAAAACAAGGCTACAGTAAGCAAAATATGACAAGAAGAAAGAAAAAGCTGCTTGGGCTTCAGAGGGTTAAAAGCACTTTAAATAAACGTGTTCGTACAGGATGCTAATCTCTCTGTTTAACCTTTTGCTGCAGCAGTTTTGGGTTCAAAAGGCATCACAGTTTAGGAAGAATAGCTCCCTGTTTTGTGAGCCTCTGTCGGCCACACAGAAGTATGAAGCCATTCGGTGCAGCATGGAGTGTTGGACTTTAGCAAAATGTGCAGCTTCTGCCCACCGCCCTTATAAGGAAAAGTCACTGGAGCCGTCCCGGCTCTGAAACAGCCCCTCCCACCCTGACAGGTGGCTTATTTCAGCTCAGCAACAGGAAGACGAGCACTCGACCCCTCAAACACACACATACGTGCAATCATATTCTCTCTGTGACAGCCTCCGTCTCTCACAGACAGACTCCACCGTCACACTGTGTGTACAGAGCTGAAGATCCCACACACACACACACACACACCCCGTTCTCAAACAGAGGAAATGCATCCGGATTACTGTTTGAGTGACGGAGGCTTTTAAGGTTAATGCCAGTATTTCTCGAAGCTGCTTACAGTAAATGTTTCGTTCTGAGCTGTCTGAATCTTGAAAAAGTCATGGATATGAGTAATACATTAAATAAATACATTAAATACAAAAAGAGAACATTTTAAAGTCCGAGAGTTTTCACTGAGGCCAAGAGAGAAAAACAAAACATAATTCTATGAGATGTTGAAAGTCTGAAACAGCAACGTCAGCTTATGTTCCCATATAAACAAAATCTGAACTACAAATTTTATTTATCACACTAAATGCATCAACCATTTAATTCCCAGGAAGGCAGCAGTGCACCAGGAAATAAAAACACCAATTTAACGCTGATATTTTCATTATTTCTGTATTTAACCTCTGCAAATGTTGCTAACTGCATACAGTGAACTGTGTATTCTGCATGAGGCTGCATGCACAGAACCACAAACTAAATGTACTAGTTTGATATAAATACACAAACAAACCAATGTTCACATGCATAATATATGCACGTGCAGGTTTTAAGGGTTTAAAAATGGTTTACAATGTGAGATAATATATCTATTAAGGTATTTACTGAAATATAAAGACATGAGCTATGTAGATAAAGAGGTGTGTGTCTGTGTTACCTGCGTCTTTCAGAGCCAGTGCCGATGCCAGTGGTGGTAGTGGTAGATATGGCGGTGGTGGTAGTGGTAGATGTGGTGGTCGTAGTGGAGCCAGTGTTTATAGTGGGGATGACCGCAGCAGACTCCTTCTCCTTGTCCTTTTCCCTCTCTGCACTCTCCTCTGACCAGTACCTGCTCACACACACACACACACAAGCATTTACAAAGAAAGTCAGACATATTTCAAATGCTTTTATCATAAATATGAAATATGTGATTGTAAAAGCTTTTAAGTGAAGCCACATGTCTGCAGGCAGATACTGTTTAATACACTATAAGGTTTATTTTTATGCATTTTTGGCTGCAGATTCCTCTTTAGCTCACACAATAAGGATAAAACATCCCAGGAATGTGTGTAAATCTTTCAGGAGAAGTGAACTCTACAAGAAAAGCCACATAGCTACAAAATTAGTGAAATATGTACAAGCTACGGAGATGTACGGCGTCTCATTCTGTACCTGCTGGTGAGACTGGTGGAGCCAGTGCGGGTGGAGGAGGAGCCCAGGCTGGAGAGCAGGCCGCGATGGCCTGTGGGCGAGGTAACAGATGAGGAGGTGGTGGTGGTTGTGGGGGAGGAGGAGGAGGTGGTCGAGGAGCTCAGGTCCTCGTGTCTTCTGCCAAAAGAGCCGCTGGAGGACAAAAAGTCAAACATAAGCAGAGCAAAGTCAGAGACAGACGTGTGGTCACAGCTACTATGTTGATTCATTAGATAACAGCACTCGAATTCTTCATTCCAGGAAGACTTATAGGTTCTGTTAGTTAGTTTTGTGTAACTGCTAATAATGACAGTTAAATTAAAAAATAAATCTTAAATCTTGTGCATTTTTGCCTTTTTTAATTCTGAAGCTTTTTGGCTTGTTTATGCATATGGCAAAACATTTTGGAAGTTCAAACTAAGCCTCTATAATGAGCCTATAATAAACTGTTTAAAATGCAAAAAAAATAATGCATTCCATTATCAGTCTCTCAATAAATAAGCCTTCAAATTTGATATTTTACCATTTCAACCAGATTGAGCCATTTGCTCTTTACCTCGAAGAACACATTTTTAAAAGGGATGTACAAGGGTTAAATACTCCTGTTTTACTAAGAAATTATACTTGTTTATGGAAAATAATTGGAAAAAGTTGTCTTCCTTTTCCGACATCAAATATTTATTTGGGCTTTATAATTGTGCTTATTGTGCAAAATATCTGCAGAACATTTGAGTGTTATACTTGTTGTTTTTTAAATTATTATTAATTTTATAATATATTTTTTTATTATTACTATGAATTTTAGTTTGTTTTTAACACGTTTGAATAAAGAGATCAAACAGTGTCAATGTATTATATAAAGTCACTGTTCAAATTTGCAAACTTGTCGATAAATAAATAAATATTGAATAAATTAAACGCTCTTTACAAGATCAACAACTTGTTGTGTTTCTGCATTTACTCTGAGCTTTCAGGAAACTTTCTTAAATCTTGAATTTTGATTCATCTGACCCAGAGACTTCATCTGCATGATAGTTGTAAGTATCAAAACAACCATTTTTTCCAATATTCATTTGGACATTAAATGCAACCAGAGGAAGTGAATACACATGTTTTGCACTCCAGCAGAGCGGGACAGTCAGAGAGGACAGGTGGGTGTAGAGACGGCGGCGCCCGGGGAGGGCGGAGGCTGGTGTACCTGCGGTAAATGCTGTAAGACTGGTAGTGGGAGGTGGGTGGCTGCCAGGGTTTAGTATTACAGGTGTTAGGGTCCAAGCTGGAGGTGGACGAAGACTTGGCTGGCACGTCCCGCGTGCTGCCGCTCCGCCCTAGTGCTAGCGTATGGGACGTGCTGGCGTGTTGGCAGGCGGGTGGGCGAGAGAGGCATGTTAGCGGTGGAGGCGCACACACACACACACAGATATAGTACAAAGAAACACACATATTTAAGACTATTAAGCTTTGACAAACTATTGGTGCATTTATGTCATATGGGGCTGCTGAGGAGGAGCTTTTTATTTTATGATTGCATTCACGTAATTTGGAGATAAATCAATTTTTATTAGGATTAAATCAATTATTATTGACGCAGGATTTTTTCCCCATATGACATGCATGCAGCATGAGTCCATGTCTTGGTTTTGTGCCACAAACAACCCTGTCACTTTGATTTATTTGGGAGTCAGACAGGTATATAGGCTTGTAAAAAATGACAAAGTAACACTTTGCAAAACTGAGTGGCACAGCAACCTGACGGGACAGGTACAGTCATGCAACAGACTCTGTGGCAGTGAGAGAGAAAAGCTTTCTCAGTAGCTGCTGCTGTGCATGGAAGCATGTACGTACATATCTCTGCTGACATAATCCAGGCGAAATGTACAGTAGAGGATTGATAAACGACTATCAGTGCTGTCTACACAGTGGGGTTTAGTTCCAAAGCTAACGTATAAACACATCCTATCAGATGGAGCAGAGATCTGATGATGGGATGGAGGGCTGCAGGTCTGGCAGCGGAGGCTAACCTGCGCTGGTAGCTGGGGGTTCGGTTGGTGGAGGCGCTTCCTTCGCTGTTCTTCAGGTCGTCGTCCCAGCGCCGCCGGGTGTATGAGCCACTACGAATCAGAGCGGTGGAGTCCCTGGGGAACCACAAGCTATAATAGCACCTCAAGCTTCCTCAAACAGATCCTGACATAAACACTCGATATGTGCTAATAAATATTAGACTTTTTCCCCATTAAACCTTATTCTACCCACTAATAAATCAGTGGCAAAGCCGTTTCTTAGAGCCGCACACACCATGCAGAGCATTGAGGCTTTTTTTTTTGCCTGCAACACACAGCAGTGGGCAGCAGGAGCCGCTCATGCCAACGCATGTTTGCACGGAGCCACTTGGCTCACTGGTTTCACCTGTTTTCCTTCTCATCAATGTCTGAAGTACTGGCCAGTCTCCTGGGGATGGTCGGGGCCACGTAGGCGAGGCGAGTTCCTTTATCCTTCTCCTGCAGAGAGAGGGAATAAAAAAGACCCATGTTAGTGAAAGATCTGTCAAATATAATGACAATAATTTTTAACTTAATTTACTATTAAAAACCATGTTGGACTGAATATCAGTCATAGGCAGGTTTGTCTATAGGTCCGAAAAACTCATTTACATTTAGGCTTGATGTTAACATAAGTTATACATGCATACATACTACACATGCTGGTAAAAGGGAACTCATTACATGGCTGAAACATTTTATATTTGACGCTATAGTCGACCTTCTCTTTGTCTTTGTTGTCCAGAGACGAGGAGAGTCGAGGGCTGGAGGCTGAGCGCATCACCCCGGTCGTGTCCTTCTCCCTCTGAGCCTCCTTGGTGGCGGTGATCTCGGCCAGCGCCCCGTAGCTGCCCGTCTTCCTCAGACCGAGCCGCCACGACGCCGGAGACTCGTCCTTCCTCTCCTCCTCCACTTTAGCGGAGACCTTTCCAGCCGGCTGAGGGGCCTGAGAGGGAGGAAGGGGCAGAGGTTTAACGATTTAAAAACAAGTAAAAAATGAGGTTTTTAGTCATATTGGTGAGTAACACGAAAGTCAGGTCAACACAGTTTGGATTAATTTCCTGGGGCTGCATTTTTTAAGTTTAAAAGAGCGTTAAGAGGACAGTTTTATGGAAGGACATGCCAGTTAAGAGACTACTGCTGGATTAAGAGTTACTATCACAAAAGTATAATTAAACCTGTTGGGATTTCAAGGTCGGGTCATTTTTAAAAACCAAAACATCGATACAGAGCCACAAGCAACTAAACAAAACAGAAGCAACACAGACACACGGTGGAAGCACGACCAGGACGGTGCGTTAAAAGTGCAAACAACACCATGTAGGGTTGATGAGTGAGAGTCAGCGTCACCTGGATCGGGGCCAGGGTGGTTAGAGGGGTGTTAAGTACTCTGTCAGTGCACAGGTGCATGTAGGATGAGAGAACAACTCTGGTGCACACCAATGCCTCACCATGGGTTTTTTGGGCACTAGAGAAATGCCAGTTTTGCGCAAGCCTTGACGCCACAATGCAGGACAGCCTGGCTCCGCCACAGGCATGAGGGGAGTAATACAATCAAACTAAAGCCAACCAAGACAAGAGCCCGGGGATGAGAAAGACGCAGAGACGGGGAAGGAGGGCAGGGAGGAGGATGAGACAGAGAAAAAGCCAGAATAAGACAGAAGCAGCAGCAAAAGAAACACACTTTATGGCAAGGACAGATTTTTTTTAAAGGCCTAGTCACACCACACAATGCTTACTGCCAAACCAGGGGGGGCGACCATTATGGTTCTCAGTTGGAAAAAAGGGACAGATCCCACAAACATTTGGTAGTTTGGACATCGTTAATGTTTTGCTCACTCTTGTTAAGACAGAAGACATTGTGATGTGTGAGCGCTAGGCTTCAAAGAAGGACTGGAACATGGAGATCATTGCAAGAAAAGAAGCAGAAACAAAAAGAAACAACATGGAGAGTCTTGGAGAGGTGGACACTGGTTGAAGGAGGTCAGGGTCTAATGTCACTTGGTATAAACTGACATTAGGCATTTTTGGACCAAAGGGTTCAGAGGACTCCAAGAGAGGAACGGCCCACTTGGGAGATGAACTTCATGCGTTCAGGGACTTTTTTCTGTTTGCTTTCACACTGCCAATAGAATTGCTGATGTGACGTGAGACAAAAATGCCTCAAACTCACAATGAAAAGGGGGGTTCTTAGAAGTACGAAAAGTCCCCTAACGCCTATTGGAAGAGTGTTGGTTAGAGCTAACTTTGCATCTCTTATTGCAAAAATACAAAAGGAACGTGGATGTTTTTGATGCAGCTTGAATGGTGCAAATATGAGCTGGACACTTTTTTTGCAATAATCTACAATTGAGTGGCATTTCTGCTGGCATGTATTATATTTTGCTATAATTTTGTAATGCATGTACACGATCAATTCAAGGAGAAACTTGATTTCTCCCTTGTGTTGCTTTGCTTCACATACTGACATAAATTGAGAATTTGATCTAGGAAAAAAACAACCTGGGACATAACATCTTTTATAAGTCTCCTTAAATAGTCACATTAAGTTATTAAGAGGACATTGAGCTACAGGATCACAGGACCCAGGAAACATGGTTCCCCTCCATTAAGCAGGAAGTGCACAAAGAGTGCAAATTCAAAGAGATAAAACACTGTTTATGCTTCATTCAGGGGAGTGAAATGCTCTGTGCAGCCTGTAGGTGGCGTCTGATATCAAGGACTTACTGGAATAAATGTCAGGGCTTTTATTTGGGGATTTCA
>CAFUXE010000997.1:67464-78212 GCA_903364295.1 Serranus cabrilla | reverse complement strand
AATTAAGGTTTCATTGTGCATTTTCTCATGTCTTGGTTTGTTTATGCTGTGAATTTAATGTAACTATGACTACATTTTCAAGGTAACAGACCTGGTATAAACCCATTGAGGTTTCTCATCTCTACCTGCACACATTCCTGAACACCTATTCGATGCATTTGTTGATTTTACTTGAGCTAATAAAGAAGAATAATGGCTACTTCTGTTGCATAATGTTGCAGGGGACCACATGCATATGATCTGTACCTACAACCCTGATTCCAAAAAAGTTGGGACGCTGTGCAAAGCAAACATTAAAACAGAATGCATCAAATCAGAGTGTATACATCTACAAAAAAAGATGTTTCCCCAATTGAGCTTTAGATAGGATTTGCAAACCATTGCATTCTGTTTCATTAGATTTTTCACAGCTTCCCAACTATTGTGGAGTTGGATTTGTATGGCACAGATCAGAGGCGTATATGGATACTTTTATTGATTACTGACAAAACCATAACTGAACTGGAATAATGCAAAACCACCAAACAGTCACTCAGTGGTTGCAGAGACTGAAACAGGTTTACATAACGGAAAAAATGACAGCAAGTTTATTTTTATTTTCTGAGGTACGTCAGTGAACGCCCTCTTCTGTTTAAATTAAAAAATTAAACAAACAGAGAACAGAGCCGACTGAAATAAATGTTAAATTTAGTCTTTTAACTGACAACCAGTAAGACCTGAATCTAAAATAAGACACACACACACACACACACACACTGCAGTACCTGGTTCAGTCTCTGACTCTGAATCTTCGTCATCGTCTTCCTCACTGGAGCAGCTCGATTCGTCCTTCTTCCCGTCCTCTCCTTCATCCACCTTCTCGGGTTCTAAGGTCTCGATGCGTGGGGCGCTCTTTTCTGGCTCCAGAAGCAGCGTTTCTTTGCTGCAACACAGATAAAGTGAGATTACAAGTCAAAGATACAAAAGAACATTCAAACTTTTAGTCCTGAAACTAATTTATTGGGCCGTTTTCATTCATTGTTTTTCACTTCACCATCAAGCGTTTTTACCTCTTGAGTGGTTTCAGTGATTGGTTGTTATCCCCAGTGGTCGTCGTTTCAATCAAAGGAGATTTCTTAACGTCTTTCTTGTCGCCTATCAGCTGCAAAAAAGAAAACAAATCAGTGATGCTCACAGGGGAAAAGACAGCAAGTCTCACAAACTTTTAATTACCACCTCACACTTGTAAGCCTCCGCCAGTCAAGTTGCAGCTCACATCCATGTGTATTGCTTCAAATATGAATGTTACAGCAAAGAAACACATATTTTCAACCCGACAGCACAGAATATCTACACAATCAGAGTTTTCAGGTGGGCATCTAAGACTGGAGTCACCATATTATTATACTATTTGACCAAACGTCCCCCTTCTGTTCCTGACTCATGTTGAATAAAGGCCAGAAAAATGTTTTTTGCTAAATATTTTGGTGTCACAATGAAGTTGACCTTTGACCCTTTGAAAATAAAATGTAATCTTGAATTTTTTTAGTTAGTGTTAGTGCATGAATTCTTAAGTTTTGGGTTTATTTGCTGTTGAGGCATAAATTAGTTGAACACATTTCTATTTTAATTCCATATTTGAATAGCAATATATTTATATATATTATTAATTGTTTTATAATTTGTTTACATTTATTTTTAAAATAAGTTTTCAATGGAATTATATTATACGTTCAAGAGAATCCACTGTAAAAAAAATAAATAAATAATAACAATTGCAGATATAATAATAATAACACATTTGTTCAATAAATGCATGATGTGAAATATTTGTAAACTTAATATTGAGCAAATTATCGAGATTATATTATTTGGCCATAATCTTTTGGCCCCATATGATTCACAGCCTCACTGACTTACCAGATTTTGCTTCTTTTGTAGTTCTTCTAAGTATCCCAGAACATCTTCATCCGCTACATCAAAAGCTGTCTGGCCCTGAGCGACACACGTACAATAAAAGTGATGTAAAATATGAATTGCACAGCACTTAATGGCAGAAGTTATGTCAGTTCCAGTTCCTCACCATTTTATTAATGAGGTCCATGTCACATAGATTCTCCACCAGTATCCTACAAGCCTCCTCTTTGCCCCAGTGTGCTGCTGCATGTAGAGGAGTCCAGCCATCAAAGTCCTTAATATTTACATCATACCCTGTTTGGATTAAAAGCCTGAACACAATGAAAGAGGGGAAACAAAAACAGGTTTTGTTAGAAATTGCAGATGTGGATTTCTCTGATTTGATTCTGAAAACTAATCTTTAAAAAGGTGCCGACAGCTTTAAGAAGTGCGTCAGCATTGTAACCCCGGGTCAGATTTATGAGATACAGTGTCCACCCCTCCAACACATAATCTTAGTCATCCCTACGCGAGAGCAGAACGAGGTTGGCAAATTTTAAAACTCTAATATTTCAGCCCGTAAATCTGTCACGGTGGAGAAAACATTTAGATCCCTGTCTTGTATATTGTAGCCGCGCTAAACATCAGAGATCTTAGAGCTATCTATGGCAGTAGAGTGTGCTGGCTGGCTTCCCAGACCAGATGGACAGGTGGCTGCAGTTACTTTCCTCGAGCACTGTGTCTGTATTAACAGCCCACAGAGACAATGTCGGAACAACACACTGACAAGATGCAGAGGCCGAGATATGTTTGGGATCAGCAAAGAAAACACACGATGCTCGGCCTCACCGCTGGCTTGACTATAAATAGTGTTTATATAACGGCAACGAGCCATAAATGAGTTGGTTTGTCTAAAAGGCATCACTTCTACCTGTGAAATCAAAACCACCGCTTACTTTAAAACCTCGACGTATCCTTTCGCAGCAGCTACATGAAGCGCAGTTCCTCCAGACTTGGTGTGCCGGCAGTCCTGGATCTGGCCGCTGTTGAGCCACTGCCGGGCGTCCCTCAGCATGATCCGCTCCTCCTCTTTCCGGGCTGCCTCGATATCCACCCCTAGTTAGTGAGCGAGGAGAGTGAGACAGTCAGAGTTGCACGGAGGGATTACCTGCTACTTAGGATCAAGCTGCCAGTTGTAACACAGAACCCAGAAAACGTAGGAACGAGAAACACATATAGGTGTTTATAATGAGTTCCACTTGTTTTGCATGTAGATAAAGGGATGTGAATGTTTGGAAAACATTACAACAGTTTGTGACTGAATTACAGCAGAGGGAAATATTTCAATGCACAGCCATAAAAAAAAATATTGCATATTTAACCCTTTAAAGCACCTGGTTTAAAGGCCTCAAAAATACAATAAAATTACAAATTTTAAAAAATAAATAAATTAAATTAATAAAAAAAAGAAAATTGATCACCAAAATTACTCCATTTATCACAGCAAAAACTGTTAAACAGAAATTATTGTTGGATTTTCAAATATCTGATATTTAAAAAGTGATGTTTCTTCATCAAAATCACTTTATTCCACAGCTGTTTACAATTTTTTTTTAAAACTTTTGCATCTACCTGATCCTGTAAAAAACATTAAATTCTGCACTCCTCAGTGCAACTGTGAAGCCATAAATGACTCAGCTGAGACCAACAGTCATGTGACAAAAAATCAGTGAACTGCAGGTGTTTACACAGAGCAGAGAGGAGCGGACAAGAGAAGTTGTAAGCAGATGTTGGAAAACTTTTTTTCCATCAATATTTATAACAATTGTGGGTAGTTGGACAACTGTTGAAGATTCCATGTAATTCCAATTTCTGTCATATATAAAATCAATTATTTACTTTAAAAAATAATAATTTATAGCATTTTACTGCACAAAAGACATGCTTGAGTTCCCCCTACTTCTTGCCATGATTGTGCTGTTTCCATAGAGGTGCAGGACTTGAATTATGCAGTGAAAAACAAGGCGGCACTGAGTGAAATGTGACAGGAGCAAAACAAACAACAACCCTGTAACTGCTTGAGGTTCAGAGGGTTAAACACTGACAATGTCATAATAATGACAAGTTTGTTACACAAGATTCAGCCCCTGCACCCTTTTGCTTTATTTAATTTCATTCATTGCATTTTAGGCGCTACAGAGAAATAAATAGGCATGACATTATTCTGGCAACCTCTCCAAACACTAGAGGGTGTTGTCAAGCACTTATTCAGCTTTAGCAAACAGTTTCATGCCAATATTCTGTCAATTTGTCAGTGAAATAGTGGCTGCAAAAACACAGGCCTCAGCCAGATAAGTGGGTCAATATGTCTAAGCTATAAGCTGCATGTGGTGCAGCAGTGAAAACAGGCCTGTATTGTCTTGTTGACGCCTGGTTGGAACACGAGACGGCTGAAACGCACGGCGGCTGCTCGAGTCGTTGACTCGTCGACTGAGTGTTAACTGTGTTGAACTACATAAACAGTGATCCAAGAAGTGCTCTGGGGCAGGAGCCAAAACTTCAGCTGATCTTATAGGTTTTTTTTGTTCTGCACCCAAGGATACATCATCACTCATTTCCTGACTCTCTAGAAAGCTTTCAGATCGCCTTGAGCTTTTAAACCAATGAAAGAGGACATCTGTGTCTGCAAGTTTGGCTTCAGAAAAGGGCAGGTGGAGGAAAAGTCGCACTTTATATGGAGGTTTGGCCATTTCTAGCTGGAGAGGAGCATAATGTTGCTAATTGGCCTACAAGCTCTAAACATCAGAGAAAATGCACTTTCCAGAAACACACAACACAGGCTTAAATTGAGAAATGCAACAGTAATATTCTGGCTTGTTTAAAACTGGACATGTTGCTCATTAGTGGGCTGAAGTCTAAGAAAGAGAAACCAAATGGGAAGAAGATGACTCAGTGTCTGAGTTTATGTCTGAATGGATTTCAAGTTTTAATTTCAAAGCTTTCCAGTTTAGTGACTTTGGGACAAAGACCGAACCAGCGTCTCACTACAGTTGGCTCATCAGTGAAGCAGCAACTTCGTAACAGCCGCCAAGATTTCGTCAGATTCTCTTTCTAAAAGGGCTAAAAAAGAAAGAAACTACCAACACTGATGGCGCTATAACATTATACTATTATATCATACATTTTCAGTTTTATTTGCCTAATTTTCAGATACTAAAGCAGCAGATATTTATGTTTGTATTCCATTTAATCATTCAAATGAATGAGGAGAGATCCATAGAAATGTTAAATATGGGTGTATTTTCTCCTAAGTAAGAGAAAACCTGTGCATACAGTATGGTAGCAAATTAAACTTCCTCCAGGCAGTTCAGTTAATGTAGGCAACTGGAGCTGGCCAGGTAGACTAACGTCCCGTGATCTCTTGGGACGTAGCCTACACTGGGTCTATAAAAAGCAGGGAGCCTAATGGCCTCTAAGTAGGACTACAGAACAAGAGCTGAGTGGAAGAGTTGGCAGCAGTTCAAAGTTGAGTTTTTTCAAGTGAACAGCACATCTTCTACACGAGAAGATAAAGAGAAAATCCAATAGACCAAAAAAGGACCTGCCTCCCCCCTTCACTTCACCTCACTCATACTATACTGACTGTAAGTGTGGTAAAAATGTACCCTGAAGCACCAGGATCCTCAGAGGTAAATAAAGTTACTGGCTTTTTAGGAAAATAAAAATAAAAAGGGGTAAAGAAATAATTTGAGCTGAGATTAAACTACTGTCAGAGCAATCCAAACCACCCCTGTGTGCTCTCAGCACCAGGGACAGAGTGATTCAGAAACATTTGGGGGATTATCCACCTTCAGACCATTACAAGGACGGGCAGCAGCCCTCATGAGGCGGCTGATGGAGGGAGGCTGACAGGGCTGTCCAGTCACTTGACCCAATCAAGGTCAAGAAGAGGATCTAGAGGTCGTCCCTGCGGAGGGGAAACCATGGCCACTCGCTAACAAGTTTAACCCCATGACTGGTGTCTCTTTGAGAGGAGAAAATCACATTACAATCATACAGAAGCGTTACACAACAGCTAGTTGCATAATGCAGGCTGCTACCTCTAGCACAGAGAACTGAGCTGTGGATTGTGTGCAGCTGCCCTGAGGCCGGGATCATTGCAAACTCTCTTTTACTGGAGTTTTATCTCGAAAGCGATTTTACGCAAGGCTGCATTAAAGAATAAATAAGGCTCTAAATTTGAAATCATAATATCCACATAATGAAAAATGATTAATTATACTGGCTCTGTGAAGTTTAAGAGCTGGGTGAATTAAGATTTGGTTTCCTCCGTTAGTGATGGAGCTCAGAGGAGGCAGCGTGCGGATGCTCCGACCCAGGCAGCACACTTGTCAGGCATCGGCAAATCGGAGATGACAGCTGCCGCTGGCTGAGATGCTCGAGATTCGGGTGGGTGCATGTTTCCCCTCCATTATATAACATGGACAAGTAGCGCAACATTCAAACAGCACAGGGTGTAATTATCACAGAGCGCCATGCGCTTTCAAACACTTGGACCTTGACTTAAAGGACTGTGAGACTTGCAGACCATCTGGTTTCTCAAGGATGCAACTGATATTAGACAATTAACCAGAGGAACGTCAGATTTAAGACTTTTTTTATGCCATTCTGAATTAAAAGGGATAGGGGAAATACCTGGCATCTTGGAGAGTTTTAAATAACTTTTTGTATAAAACACACCAAGCCTTGTGCATTGCCTTACAAATCTTGGCCATCCAGCAAAATCTTTGCATTTTTGTTCAAAAATTTACAATGCAACATCAGAAAAATAATGATTCATAAAATCCTATTTTGACTTTTGAAAGATATTTTTAAGACCAGGGTTGGATCCTGAAATACGAGTTTGTACCAGCCTTAAATACACTAAGAATAGGTTGGATACAGCGGATTCATAGGTTGTATTTTGCATTGTGCATCTTCTGAACGAGCGGACAAGCTCATCATGTACATTTCTAATGGGGGTTACATGATTGGCTACCTGTGCAAGAGATGCATTTCACACCTTACTGCAAACGATCAATGATCTTGGTTATAAATGTAGCATTTGTGTCTGCATTACTACATCTGGTATTTACATGCAATCCTTGCTTTTAAAAATTGGTGGAGGGCACCGAGGAGGGCAGGCCGGCCAACCTTTATGAGTGAGCCCAGGAGCCCCTCTGGCCCGGGCCAGTTAACACGTCTGTGCGCGGCCTCTCTCCATAGGGGAGGGCCTTTCATCATCTCAAGAATGCCCCGGCCCAAAATAGAAAGACTCGACTTTTCAGTTTGGAATCATCACATGAGTGCTCACCACACAGCTGGATCACTTTTTCTGTATTATGTAAGTTTCATTCAAGCAAGCAAGTGAAAAACAGCAGGTGACTGACACTCAGTGGCAAGTCAGAATCTATTTGACAACATATTCATACACACATGAAATACAACATACCAACTATTCCGCCATTAATAGATATGATTAAGCTTAATTACATTGCTATTTTTGTGTTCAAGTTGTCTGTAACACTGCACCTTGTTTATTGATCTCATTCTGCAGGAGCTCCTCCATCGCCTCCTCCTCAGCGATGTCCAGAGGAGTCTCACCCTCACTGTTCACAACTCCTACATTGGCACCCTGGCTGATGAGATACCTGCAACAAAAACACATACACATGCTTATTTTAGGTATGACCCCATGACACATTTTGAATTTTGCAAAGCCCGCTCAAATGCATAATAAAGAAGAAAGAATAATGAAATGTATGAATAAAATACCACAATAAATAAAAGATAAAAATAGGGTTGTATAGGGAAAAAAAATTAATAAATAAATCTAAATACAGTTTAAAAAATCCTTTAAAATTAATAAATGCAAATATAAATAAAAGCATTTCAAAATAAATAAATGGGAAAATTAAATAAATAAATAGGGGACATAATAAAGGTAAACAAACGAAGGAGCACAGTAAAACAGAACAGTGTCTGCATTTATTTTAATATTTTTTTATATTATATATATATTATATATTTTTATTATTATTATTATTACAGAAGCTTCTGTCCCCCATAGAAAAGGAAAGGATGTAAAGGCAGTTGTTACTTCCTTTAACTGACAGTTGAAGGACAGGAGCTGTGTAATATTTCTTTTGGTTCAGAGCCAAAACCGGTTGACACCACAGTCTGCATCTCCTCTTTGGAATAACATACATCCATCAATTACAGTAATTAAATTCACTTAATTACAATAATTAGATACATAATTATCTTTTGCACAATCTTAAACTTGTTGCCGTTTTGCTCTTTGCAGCTAAAAAAACAACCTATAAGAAATGCTAATATGAATTTTCTTAAAAAACAAATATTGAGTGGGAAAAAATACACAGATGGAGGAAAAAGCACGTTGCCTATAGCGACACGGGTAAGGTGGTATTACTGGCATTCAGCACACACAATATGACAAAGGTAAATAACCAGCGCACATGATTAAATAAGTAAAATGCTCATGGCTACAGAGTCATACAATGTGCACTTGAATTGCAGAGGGTCTTCCTCAGGGTGTGCAGACAGAGTAAACATGCCACACCTGAATAATAAAAAAGAAGAGGAGTGGTTTTGTGTGTAGGATGGATGTACTACTTCCAGTTCGTCTCATTGCACACAACTCCAACTACAGATGCAATCGAAGCATTTGTAGCTACCAGTCCGGTACTCTGGGATAAAGGCTTTGGGAGTTGAGCATCAACTGGGTGGTCTCCAAAGAAAACACGAGGTGTTAAGTGGAGCTCACTTCAGCGAAAAGTTATTCCTCTATCACATGAAGGGGCGGTTTTGTGGAAATCTTTATTTTTTAATAGATTATTTTGTTTAAATATCACAAGTCTTTGTCTGCTTTACGACCCTTTATAAATAGCAGGAACCAAAATACGCTTTTAACACTGTAACCAGGGCTACTTAGTGATTTAACCCTTTATATCTTTGTCTCCCACCAGCAGAGATTCGAGACCTTTTTACCCATTCAACATCTTGACTTCAGCTGTTTCCAATTAAAGCTGCGGTGAGACTCAGGCCCTTCTCATTAGGCCAACACACCACTTGAGACGGCCTCAGTGCTCACGACTTCCCCCTCTAAATGGCAACTGACTGACTACACTTGGATTTTTAAAGTTTTATATCTTCTTGATTGGACTTTCTATTCTGCCTATTTTGGGTCAGCTCTACTAGGTTTGATGGCGTTGCGGTCTGGAGTCCCACTGTGGGATCTCTAACCAACCCTACCATTAGATGGTTGTGGTGACACCAGGGGCGCAGAGAGACAGTCCTGCTCTGGAGTTCCCGTCACTGTGAATGGGGAATTAAAATGGGCCCACTGAGAGCTCACCGCCCACATCAGGTTGCGGAGTTTCTCTCTATGACATGATGTCTCCATTAGTCACCCATATCAGCCCAACCACTTGACCTTTCATTCATTGTGTGACAACAAAAAACTTCTTGTTTTCTGTAACACTAGCCCAGTGCTGATGCTGTGGACTGGACACAGACTTGCTGGGTCCAAGAAGTTAATAACACTAAAATATCTCCATATTGTGGAGAATTGTTTTTATAAAATGGCTAATATGTCATTTCTGTGGATTATCATTCACAAAGGCTATTATATTACAACATAAATGCCATGCAGACATTTTCCTGGAAACTCATTTAGTACATAAACCACATGATCCAACTGCACTTGTTACATTTTGGGAAAACATCAATAGTAGGGATAAGTGTGTAGCCAGGTTCCTGTAATGTAACACAGAAGTAAAGCAGGTCACAGCACACTCCCAATATGCTGAACAATGAGTACAACTGAGCTCCTTCAGCCCCCTTCAGCCTGTTTAAATATCCTCTGATAACATCTCTGTGTTGTGTTCAGTCTTCTTACCTGAAAAGGACTCGGAGCAAGAAAATACTACGGCGCAACTCTAGAGCTCGATTCGAGATATAGCGGCCTGATCTCTCCAGATTTGATTACATCACTTGAACAATGTGTGTCTGAGCGATCAGATGTGCAGCTGGCTCCTGTCAAAATCTGACGAGAACTGTCTGCCACTGAAGATTACGGCTGCAAAATGTGGCATGCCAGCCGAAATGTAAATAATAATACATTTGCCAATAAGCAGTCATTGAGAATATTAAGAAAACATACAAAATTAGTCAACTATCTCTTAATTTTCTATGACAGAAGGTGAAACCAGTTGAAGGGGAATTCAGTTTTTTCCCCCTGGACCCTATTCTCCCATGTTTTTGTGTCTAAGTGGGGATACCAATTTTCAAAATTGGTCCAGTATTGAGTGAGAGCTCGACTGCGGGCAGATGAAAGCGAGCTACAATGTACAATGTGCACCATTATTGTGTGTTCACTAAAAGTGCTTGCTTTTGCACTGACAGAGTCCGATTGTTAATATAAGTGTCCATCATTGTGAAATGATTGAAATACTGAGAGAGGAGAGCTGTTGCCAGAAGACAATGAAGGAAGTCAAAAAAACAAATCAGTGGTTTGTGTTTGCACGTTTCTGACTTGCGTCAGCAAAAGCAGTCTATGACAGTTGCACAGACAGGTTGAAGTTGTGGATGTGCTACAAATGGAGGCCAACACTTGAGTCCATACACTGCGGATCTTGAGGTCTGCAGTGACTATTATGACCAGGATGACAAAGATGAGAAGAAATCCTTTACTAAAGCCCTTTTTCCAAAAGACAAATCCTTTTCCGAGAGTGGAGAGACCAGCTGCACTCAGGGCAGAGGTAGGCTAAGTGTTTATTAGCTACAGTTACTGTGTTTTCATCAGCACACAC
>CAFUXE010000997.1:44180-67417 GCA_903364295.1 Serranus cabrilla | reverse complement strand
TTTTTTTTTTTTTTTTTTTTTTTTTTTTTTGAAAAAGAGAGGATAACAAATGCAACTTTCAAAGAAGGGAGTAACTAAGTTTAGTGCCAATGAATCACTCTAACTTACTGGGGTAAGATTTGGAGATTCAAACTTAGACATTGTACAAATATACTTAAATTTCAAATGTGTGTTTGATATAAAAACATCACCACCATATGACCTCCTAGTCACTGCCTATGTATTTTCTTATTTTTTGCAAGAAACTTACTCTGACAGGATGATGTTGTCCTATTCAATTACAGTTTAACTTGTTGTTATACTGGACACGTATTGAAACGTGGGAAAATAGGGCCCAAAAAATTCACTTATAAGAGTGCTGCTGTACGATCTTAAAATGACCCAAATCCCATTTTATTTAGCAAAAAAAATAAGGTTATAGCAAAGCACAATGCCATACTGAGTAGACAATCAATCTTGCTGGCACCAATATAAAGGCAGAGGTCACTAATGGGTGTTCAGAGAGGTGAGAGGACAGTGCAGACCTCAGCTGGAGCCCAGCCATGTCAGCCCTAATGTCACTATGTGCTTGACAATCTAAATTAAACTGTATAGTACGAGCTGGACCCTTATTCAGGAACCTTACTGAGCCTACTGCTCAGATATTTTCACACAAACTGAGGGTTTAGTTTTTTTTTTTAAAGTGGGTTTTTTTTTTCTTTTTTTGCTAGGTACAAAACAGGATGTGAGGATGAGTTTGCAGAAATCAAACCTGATGAAACAGATACTGCTGCTTCGGAGGAACTGAAAAAAAACTGGCATGTAAACTGGACTGTCAGTACTTACTCTGCTATGTCCAGGTATCCACAGGAGGCTGCAGCATGGAGGGGGATCCAGCCCTCATTGTCGGGCTGGTTGATGCCGGCTCCATGCTCCACCAGGAAAGTCACCATGTCAACATTGTCGTCTATGCATGCCTGAGAGAGAGAAAGAGAGAGAAGGGGTGTAAGGCCACTGGAAGAAGCAAGGAGCGTGACCTGCTCTGTGTGTGTCTATGCACACATGCATATGAACTTATGTCAGTGGGAAGGCTTGTGCTATAGTTACAAACGGCTTGCATGGAAATAGCTTTGCACTGTGTCTGATAGATTGCCACGTGCTTCCAGAATTGTTGGGGAATTTTGGCAGCCGGAGCATTCCCAAAATGCCTCCACATAGCAGGGGTGCTTGAAATACCACATAACATAGTACTGCTGGTGGAGGCGTTGAGGTGCTGTGCCTATATGCTGCTGCTTCACAGAGAAAGAGAGCATTTTATTTCAAAACAATTCTAAAAGGTCAACTTAACTGAAGCATTCTGCTTTGCATATTAGCCAAATACTTTCTTACGTGTGATAAATCAAACCACAAACGCACAGTACTTTCTTCTCTTACACCAAGTTGATGAATCACTTAATTAAATCCACATCTGTGGTTGCGCAAAAGTAAAACAGCTTTATTTGCCAGCACATTTTGCCCCTCGAGTTTGTCCTCTTTATTTAATCAATCCTGATCATTAGGAGCTGTGCCATTCTCTGATGCTAGGGACAAGCCACAAGTCTTTTGGTTAAGGATAGGAGGATTTCCCAAATAGGCACATCATTAGGTGGGAAACTGGAGCGCCTTAAGGAAAATCTGAACACAACTTAAACCATTAACAAACCTCAGTTAGCCCTAATCAGAGCCCCTCTAATGCTTTCTGGCGTGAGTGGTTGGGTAATTTAACAGCACGCTGTCAGAGGCAAGTCAAGACACTGAGTTAAAAACTAGCAGACCACCCACAAGTATATCATGCATGTTTGACAATGTCTGACACGTCCCAGACTGTCACCAAAAGAGATCAGAAGTGGGCGCTTAGCATGCAGCCGTCTACTTTCCTTCATACCGTCAATCACGTTGTTTTACCATTTCCTGAAACCTCCAGCGCAGCAAACCAAACCATATATGACTGATGACACAGTGAAAACAAAAGTGATACCCACGGAAATAAATAGCAGCTGCATGTAGGAGAGATCTAATTTAAGATGCTCTGACGGATGAAGTGGGAGATGTTGTGATTTTACTGACAATTATGCAACAGAATTTGCATCAGGGTGGGCGTGCTTTGGGTTTCTCTTTTGCCTTTCATCAACATCTGACTGTCAGTCAATTGTTGGGAAGATTTTTAATTTTTAATTCGACCTGAACAGTCTCAGATCCCTTTAGCGTTTCTATGGACAGAATCCTTTAATTTGTGGACAAAAGGCTTTTGGTCACAGTCCAATCCTGGTTCCTAAAAAGTTGGGATACTGTCCAAAACATTAATAAAACAGAATGCAATGATTTGCTAATCCTTTGTGACATATATTTAATTGGAAACTGTACAAAGGCTGCATATTTTATGTTCAAACAGATAAAGGTTTTTGTAAATACTATACTTTGATTTAATGCATGCCCAATCCCCAGGAATTGGGGTTGTAAAGCGATAAATATGAGGTTGGCAGCAGCAACACTGTCTGTGCAGACACCACACGTGTGCATGCCGCAGCAGTTCAGCAAGGCAGAGGGAGGCAGTGAGAGCCGGGTGTCAGGCCATCTGCTGGGTGAGCATGACCAGGTAAATCCTGTCGTATGGATACATTTGCATACTTAATAGAAAACGTATACATATACTGTAATTCCTTCACAGCCTGGGCAACAGCAGCTTTTCTTGGCCACGGGCCTGAGAGTGTGCGAGCTGGCAGGGAGGTCACATTTCTGCTCAACATCCCAAACAACGAGACTGAGGAAAAAGTAGAAATGAAGAGCCTGCAGTGTGCTTTTTAATCCAGGACACAGAGGCCCCGAGGTTACCTGAAATCAAAGACGCATAACAAGGTGACCTGCAAAACACACTCAACAGCTATCCACCACTCAAAGCAAAAAAACTCAACAGGTAAGCCCTTATCTGTGGAATCACATATTCCCTATAGAGCTAAGTTGTTGTTGTCAATAATCAGTAGTAGTAATCATTGAAAACTGCAAAAATGGCCATTTAGCAGTGTCAAAACCAACCTTTGCCACCCCGATCCCCTACCCCCATCACTGAACTCTGTGCCTGGACCGTCTCGCTCCCTCTCTCTCCTGAGGTTGCTATGACAACAGCAGCGTTGACAAGGGAAACAGATACACATGAACACACAGCGGCCTCACGTTCAGGGCACACGACTATCTGGCTGGAATCCTTGTCCAAATTTGGGCCGTTTACAACGCCGTACATGGCCAGAGCTGAAGAGCGCCTGCAAAGGCCTCACTGAGCTTATCTGACAGAGTGTGTGTGTGTGTGTGTGTTTGTGTATGATGTGGTTCGGTTGTGTGTGGGAGCTCAGGCACAGAGTTCCTCCAGGTGCAGATGGACTTCTTAACAGTCTGGATTCATCTGACTTTGCAAATATTACTTTGACCTCAAGGGTTTGTTAGTTGGACGCCACCAACATGTGCAAATGATGTGGCTACGCTGTGCCAACACACGGCAGCATGTGGTCTGCATCCAAGTCCACAATTTGGTAAGGTCAGCAAAGGCAGACCTGTGGTTCAAATAAAGCATCGGGACACCCAGGAGTTCGAAGCAGGATAAGTCTAGCCACTGCATAAGATCACATTAGCTCTCCTATCATGTAACTGATGAGCTCCATGTTTTTTCCTTATGTGGGTATAAGAGGATGGTGGTTATTTTTCACGGGCAATCACACTCTTTGGAAGACAGGCAGAGCAATATGGCAACACATGAATATGACCAGTTAATTCTGTATAATTCATTTGACTTCCTTGTGGGATTTCAAAGGTAGACAAGCGGCACCTGTGAACCCTTAGTCTTCTCCTTTGAAACATAAAAAACGTAAAGCAAAAAAAAGAAAAGAAAAACCAGACGTATCGTTTTACTTCCTTTTAAAATGTAGACTAGTCTGTACTGTATCGTCTACAGCTGTTCTGTAGAACAGTGACTAATTTATTTCTCTTCAGGTGTCAGCTGTATTTTCTGGAGTGTGTTCAAGTTAGAGCTGCAACAACAGGTCGACTCACTGATTATTTGATCAACAGAAAATAATCAGAAAATCTGCTGATAATCAATTAATGTTGGCAGAAAATTGGGAGAACAAAATGGGTGGACATTTTTCACTATTTTCTGACATTTTGTAGATGTTTAGTTAGTTAATTGAGAAAATAACCAACAAATTAATTGATAAAAGTATTCATTAGCTGTAGCTCTACTTTAAGTACAACTTTTAACAGACGACATCAGGTGATGCGAGCCAACTCATAGCATTTAATCTGTCAGCCTTTAATTTGTGCATAAAGAAACTTTTACATTTACACTGCGCCTTTTCTTTTAAGATTTCCGAGATGGGACTGGGGGGGATAAAAGAAAAATAATTTGTCACATCTTTCTGCCTCTCATCCAAAAACTGTCCTCCATGCCATCATCTAAATCCTCCCCCACAGTCATTCCCCACACACTCATTATCTCTTCAAAGTCTTCTCCTTCTCTAAGAATGGAAACAAGCCCCTTAAGGCCAACGCAGCGCTGGCTGTGACCTCCCTCCTCAGTGCGTCACCAGCCTTCCTCCGCTGGCTCCTCCTAGCAGCTATCAGAGTCCAACAAAGGTAATCCCTTAATGGCTGTAATTGTGTGTGGCTGACAGGTGCCAGAGTGTAGTGGCCAGAGGGACAGGAGAAAGAAGAAGGGAGTCAGGAGAAAGTACCGTGGCATTCTGCTGGTTTTATTCCCAGAGCGTGGTACTGCTGACGGGGGACGCTTGCAACCCCACATTCACCTCCGTGGTTAATCTAAATCTACAAAGACAATATTCGGTATCTGACAGCAGACAAAGCGAGTGAGTCAGACAGTGTAGAGGAGGGGGATCTGTTCTTTTGATTGAAGTTATATTAAGAAACATTGTGGGCATAATCCTGTCCCACACATCACAATCGGGCCCCAGAATGACATATAGGATCTGTGCAGTGCTCGGAGAGAAACATTCAGACATGTTATGACTCACTCTCAAGCAGACACGTTGCCATTTAAACCTGTTTGGCCAGTGTGCCTGAGAGGGGGAGAAGACATGAGGCCTTGTAAAGCACAGAGGCAATAAGATGGACGGCACCACAAGGTAGAGCAAACAAGAGGACAAAGACATGAAATAAACAAAGCCTACAATGAAAAACTCATCTTTTTTATCAACTGAACACCCTAAATTTCTGTTAAACCCAAATACAAAATATCACAGATATAACACATGCTAGACTCAATGAATGACCACAGCAAAATATAAACATTTAAATTTTAATGCAAAAAAAAATGAAATAGATAAATAAATAAAAAAGAATATATAAACCAATAAATAATATAATAAAAATAAGATAATATATTTTAATGTTAGTGGATCTCATTCACTGTATAAATATAATAATTAAAAAGAAACCAGGCAAAAATAGGGTGGATCAATTATGGAGTAGTCCACTGCCACAACCTACTTACTTTTTGGTTAACTATTTCCAACAAATTCCAGTCAGTAACTCAACAAACAAGGGAAAACACACCGCTGTGAAGGATATTAGGTGTGTTGGATTTATGATACAAGACAAAACAAGAGCAACATTATTAAATGAAATGCGGCACAATAGAAAGACTTATCGATTATCTTGTTTTAATCATCGTTGGAAGGCAACAAATATTGATTAATTGCTAAGGTCTACTCCAGACGTCCATGTATGTATTTAATTAATTCTTTCAGTAACAAAGTTACACACATAGTCGATCTGAGAAAGCCATGGTTGCTGCTTTGAGAAAGAGAAAGAAACACTGACTAGCTCCTCCACATGTGGCCACAGCACTTCAGATATCACTTGATGTATCCTGTCAGTTTGCCAGGCTGGACTACAGGATGAGTCCTTGCCGCCCTTTCTGATAAAACGACCTCCCTAATGGAAACTGAGGCTTCTGGGAAGTTGACGTAACAGCAAAGAAGAAAAAAAATCAAGTACTAACCTAATCAATGGACACAGGATGCTCCATTTGATTGGATGAAAGCGTTTAATGCACATTGTGCGGCCAGCTGAAAACAGCTCTGTTTATCCGTTAGGCTTTGTGGGATTTGGTTTGCAGCGGAGCATTAAAAAGCAGTGAAAATCATTAAGCTCTAATTGGGAATTAATTAAAGATGAAAAACCTGAACTGTGGTCAATGGGAGTCAAAGGTCCCACCTGATGAAAATCCATAATCCACAGAAAGTAAGCATCATTAAAGTGTTTTCCTTAAAGGATGAAAGAGAAATGTTGGCAATATTCCACAAAGTCTAACAGAGAGAAAACTCTAAAGACAGAAATCAAGTGAATAACATCACATTCAACAGTGCTGTAAAGCAGAAACATTATACCACCGCGATCTAAAGTTTATATTATAGGAATGCACAGTGTAGCAGGATCTACTGTAATGCTTTGACATAGACCATTTAATCCTTGAGGTTAAAACAGACTACTTGGCATCTTATTTCACAATACAGGACTGCTCCTGCCATGTTCTTATCCAACTCCTCAAAATATTAGCTCTAAATCACAAAATGTGCCTTCTGTGTTTATGAGCTGATGGGAACACATTCAAATAAACATCAGCCAGACGTCACTGGACGGTCAGCCTGTAGTCTTCAAGAAAAAAAATTAACCTCCACTGGCACTTTATGAAAAAGCAGGAATGAGTTAACCCTCTGAGCCCCAATACCCGCCTGCAGGTTTGAAAGGCATGTTTTCTTTTTAATAATTGCCAGAATTCTATCATTTATCATAACCTGAAACTGTAAAAACAGAAATTATCCTCTGATTTCCAAATGGCTGATGCTTCTTGAATGAATCATGTGAAAGGAATGCTTTTTGCAGGAGAATAACCAAATCTGAGTTTAAGATAGTAGTATTTCATTAAAATTTCACTAAAAAATAAACCGTTTTAACTAACCAAATGCTGCAAAAAAAACAAAACAACAACAACAAAAAAACATTAAATTCTGCACTCATCAACGCAACTGGGAGACCATCAATGATTTGGCTGAGCCCAACAGCTACATGACAAAAAAATCTGAATTTTCAACTGAACTGCTATTTACTGAGAGCAAAGAGGAGAGGACAAGAGAAGCTGTCAGTAGAGTTTGCAAAAATATTAATCATTTATTATGTGTAGCATGAAGAGCCCCTATTTTATCCCCATGTCAGTACATTTTTCCTAATTTGGAAAATAAAATATTAAATGAATTTAACTTGCCATTATTATGCTTTTTCCATATAAGTGCAAAATGTATACTGCATGAAAAACAAGGCCAAAAGTGAAATGTGAGTTTCAGAGGGTTAATTTGAAGCACGAAACAAACCACAAACTACTGGCCTTACAACTAGAAAACACACTGTTGGCACAGTGAAACATTAACAAGTCATCACACCTTTCCCTGCAAGGTAAACAGTAGTCATAACTGCTTGATATAGGCAAATACCTGGAAGGGGATTGAGGTATTTGCATAAATGCTGACTTAGCGTATCAAAACAAGGACTCAAAAGAGTAGAGTGGCACTTGGCCAACAAATTCCTGAGACACAAAAATAAATAAAGCAGAGCTATACATATACATATCTCCCTCATCTTCACACACTCATCAATTAACTGCACCCTGCATGGGGATGATCAGAGGCACTATCAAGAGATTAACTTAATAAACCTTTCCAAGCCAGTGGGATAAATATGGAGAAGATTAGGCCAGAAACAATACAGTGTCCATCATATGCACCAGTCTAATCCTGAAATAATATGGAGGAATTCAAGCCCTACTCCCCACTAGCGCCGCAAAAGAGGATGGGCTAAGCCATTCTCGGAGCGGGCCCAAAAATGCACCCATGACGTGCACCTAAGAAAAGAGGCCGGTCTGTTGCCAAGACAACAAAGCCAAAAAGAGAACATGGGTTCAGGCCTTGTCAGGCTTTTGTAAGAAACATAAATAAATAGAGAAAAGACTTCATTTTAAAGCACACAGGGGTTGCTCGGATAGCCCCTGAAGGCAGCGCAGAGAGCAAACCACTGTGAGACAACATCAAAAAAACTAATGTTGGAAGGAGCATCATGAGGTGCCATCTTTCTTTTTTTAACCTTTTGCAGGCATGACTTTTAAATGTTATTAGAGCGATTCCCGTGACCTTTTATGGAGAAAAAAAGAGATGTTTTGTACTGTGATTATATGGGTGTCACAGCGACTAATATAGCCCCTTATTTAAATCATTCAAAACATACTAAACTGGAAGAAATAAAGGAGCCAGTGTGTTGATATTAAGCCATTCATGCAAAACAGTAGGTCCACAGTCGGTTAATTACTTTGTTTTTGCAGATGTGATGGCTAGCATTACATCAAACACTACATTACAGTAAATGTAAACCAAGATCACTCAAATTCCAATAAAAAAATATTTTTGGTAGCTACTTTTACATCTTAAATTGAATAACATCTGTCTAGAAAAAGTAGAAGTTACTACAGGATATAATAAGGAAGCCACCCCAATTTATAGTACTGTCAGTGTCTTCCTTTGCGCTTTACATTTACACAAACTTCCATTAAACCAATGGAGGCCATGAGCTTTGTTTTATGCTAACAGGAACTGAAGTGGCACAACACACAAGCAGAGAAGACAAATTAAATTGTGCACCTCATTGTGCACCTCATGCTTTACTTCAGACAAGTCTGACACCACAGACAAAACACTTTAAAAGGGCACAGTCTTCTTCGTGCTATAGCTAAGAGGTAAAGCTTCTGTTCGTGTATATAAAAGAGTTGGTTTATTATCTTCTGGGCCATCGTGCAGAGGGCTCCGAGCTTAATTTAGCAGCACTCCACATCAAGGAGACACTTGAAGACCCCTCCCCTCCTTGACTTCCTTTCGTAGCACCCTCGGATGGCAGACTCAAGCACCCTGCAGAAAGCTCCTGTTGTGGCTCCTGTACGTTTAACTACTGAGAGTGGCTGGGAACTCAGTGGCACAGGCAGCCAGCGAGGCCCATTGTGTTAGCAGCTATTCTACATTCAATGACAATGACAGTGGTGCACGGACACAATAACATCCATGACTGACAGCAATGTGCCTGTGGGCAAGGAATGTCATGAGAACCATCATAGTCTCAGTGTTCGTCCTTAGACGAAAACATGCAATGTTAGTTTGCGTCAAAATGTTATGTCTTTTAATTTTGTCAGCTATTTTTAATGTAGTATTAGTCCTGTGTCAAATATCCTGCTTTAGTCATCAAATTATATTGAACATTTCAGTCAGTCTAGAAACTTATTTCACATAAGATTTTATCTTAAAAACACAGGTTCAATTATTAGAAATTCAACTTTATAGTTACAGGGTGCTCCTGCCTATGCTAGTCACAACCACAAAGCTATTATGAGAGCCAATCCGAACCACCCTAGTTGCAAAAATATGTGTTTATAAAGTTTATGATTTAGACATTCAATCAGGGTCTGGAGATTTATTTATTATCGGAAATATCAGAAACATGCACAAATAAACACAAATAAAAGCAGCCTAATTACAAGCTTGTCAGCATAACTTAAACTTCACAAAAAATGCCATATGAAGCTTTTGGTGGGACTTACCGCTGTATCAATTATGCTTCTCTGCACTTTATTCAGTCATACATTTATACATGAGGTGCACTGTCTGACATATGGGCAAATTCAGCTGATTAACATATACCAAGCACTAGTAAATCATGGGGCAGACAATTACATACCAACAGCTTCATTGTAAACAACTCTCTGCTAAGGGCTTTTTGTGGCTGTGTTATAGGAAAGCAGCGTAGAGGGAGATGAAATAAGCCCTCAACAACCAATTCATCACATCAGTCAAACATGTGAAATGTACATGCATGATTTGCCTTGAGCATAAATTTCAACATCCCCTTTACCCGCTTTTCCCTGATGGTATCTAGCCTTGTGCATAGTTTAGGTTTATTTGCCAATGGCGGTGAATGGAATTTCGTTTGTGGTGCTCGGTCTGTGAATACTGTCATTCTCAGCTGAACAGAGACGTGTCTTTCCAAAAACAATGTCCAGATCCCTCAAGATATTCCACAGACCTCACTGTCAACAGTTTTCATACGGACGACTAAACTTTCTACTGAATAAATAAAAACTCCCCACAGAGAGGTCTGTGGATTACGCTTCAGTCACTTAATGTAAAACTACAACAGCAACAAACCAAGAGATTATCACAGTGATGGGGGAACAGCTGTTTAAACCCCCAAACCGCAAATGATTGAGTCACTTTCCCTTCGATTGTGATCAGGACTTTAGCTGGGATCAAAGCACCTACACAACCACAGGACCCTCTGTGCCTTTTAATGAAACATGTGGAGAAGAAGGGTAATATCGCTACCATCCTCACTAAGAAAACATATTAAACGCAAACTCGTAAAAAACAAACTTCCCTAGCTAATTTCTGCCATCCCTTGCAATAATGTGGTGCTTTCAGGAAGCCCTCTCCAGTTTTCTGCTTTGTGTGATGTGTGGGGGGAGTGAAACTGCTGTTATTTCTGTGGCGAGATGGAGGATGGCTGAAACCCTCTAGTATCTGTCAGGAAAGCCAAAATATTATCTAGGTATTATGGTGTAAGGTTTCGCAAACACTGCAAGCACAAAGATACAAAAAAGAAGCCTGTGTTCACAAGCTTCTGTATCCACAATAAAGCTTAATAAGATAGGACTTGTTTTTTGCCCAAAAGGAAACTCTAGTTTTCTCTCACATAATTCAACAATGTTGACAACAAAGCAGCTTCTATTGGAGCCTAAACCTGGCCCCACCGTCTTACTTTACTCCTCTCCCTACGGTAGTACAACTTCGCTCTACAACCATCTAAACAGCAAGCAGCAAAACCCTGGACTAGCATACCAGTGGAGAAATTCCCAGATAAGTAATACTCTAGCCTTGGGGCTTCAGGCATCAGCGCTTTGGCCACTCCTCGCAGGGCTACGTCATCGGCTCAGAGGCGTGCAGCCACTTCCACAAAAGGAATTCCTTCTTACCGCCTGCATGTAAGTATGAGTGCGTTATGTGTCTGTGTTTGCATGTGTGTGCTCGACAGATCAGCCTAGACAATGAGATGTGGTGGAAAAAAAGGAAAAATTATACTGGAAATATAAAACCCTAGGCATGAATAAAAAGGACTAAATGAAGGTCAGTGAATCTATACTTATGAGAGGATTTAGCGGTAATATTCATTCTGTTAAGGTGTACGACTGTGTGTGTTTACGCCTGAGACAAAGAGCTCACAGCTCCTGTGCTGTTGGCAGGGTTCATGAGGCCAGAGGGTACGAGGGGGAGGGTTAGAGCGCTGCAGGGCGACCAGCTGGGTCCCTCCACTAGATGAGCCCTGTTGGGAGCTGTAACCAGACTACACACACATGCACACACAGCCTTCAGTGCTCTAACTGCTGCTGCTGCTGCTACTGAGGACGACCATATATGGCCCTGGGATTCCCATGGAAAAAGAAGACCAGGATTGAGGAAGACGGGGGGGAAAAAAATGCCGGCGAGATTGTAACTGTATGTTTCACTTGGGCTTTCGCTCAGCAGCCAAAACAATAGCCCCACTTGAGAGCCAAATTAGTTTCCATGTGAGGGGTCCAAAGGCGAGAGGGGGCACCGAGGGGGGGGCAGGCAGAGAGGTCAGATAGCCACGGAGAGATGGCAGAATACAACCTCCGTTGATATTTCCATATAATAGAACCCTTATGTGGAAGCTACTATACGGAGGACAGTAGATAGCTCAGTCAACAGTCACTGACAGTCAGTCTACTAAAGAGGCATTGAGAATGGTCACCCCCTGCTCCTCCTCCTTCCTCCCCCAGCGTACTGGCACCATCACCGCTCATGCCAACAAGCTCCGAGCCCAAGAGGTTAAATGGATAGTGTGGGTGCCAGGGTCTGCCCCGCAGGCATTCCCTCAATTTATAGCCATTACCAGCACAAATATGGATTGTCAACATAGTAACACTGCATCCCACAACGCACGCTGAACTGCTAGTACGCTGTCACGCAAAGACAAAGAGTACTTCCACAGTTCTGAGTGGATGAAAATAATCTATACACGTCATCCACAACCTAACTACAAAATACTTACATCCAAGAGGATTCGAACAGCTTTTTCAAGGTACCTAACCCAATTATTTCCAGACCCTTGGAGCTTTTTTCCATCACATCCAATTTGTTACTATAAATGCTATAGCTAGAAATAAAGTTTATTGAATTATTAATACCCACGGCGATCAATGTTTATTGGACCAGGTGGTCATATTTACTTTGATTTTATGTTTTGATCTGATATGAAAAGATCTGATTATGATGAAAATAAAGCATTTTCTAGACCTTCAAGAATTTGTACAAACCCTGATGAAAACAAACAGAACACACTTGGACATGTACATTGGATTTGGCAACTTGACCTGCTTTTTATGGGTTAAAAACCCCTAAAGGCATACATGCATATTTGTTTGCCTGGTTTTAGGTAAATCACTGGGCAAGGCAGTGCAGATAGCTGTGTGCTTGCATGTGTGTATATACATGTGTCTATGTTAGGCTAGTGTCAAAGCAGAGGGAGTGGAAGAAGCAAGCTCACTAGTGGAGCCTCAAAGAGGAAATGAGAAAAATAAACAGCCACTTCCTGTTCCTCTCTGGCCTGAAATCTCCAGCACCATGATCCCTCCTAACATCACTACCTCAGTGAGGAGAGACAAGCAATACCCCCCTTTACTGTCAGAGTCCTCGGCCTGAAAATGCACAGCACACAGGCTTCCATTTGTACAGTCTGTCACACAACGACAAAGCGGGGTACATATGCAAATTTTACAGAAGTTCCTTATCTGATAATTAGCCGCATAAATTATCAACCAATGAGTCAGCTGCTTAAAAAACATGCACCACTACCTTTCCACTGCACAACACGCATACTCTGCTGATACAGTCTAGACTGACATTAAACATAAAACAAGAATGAATCTTTCATAATTAAACACGGGGTAAGATTCCTGCACAGTGGACCAGAATTTTACTCAACATGGTCTATAAAACAACCAGGGTCCTAGACCTTGAGGATCAAAACATGACTGGGTCTAAGCCGAGTGGTTGTGGTTCATTAATTATTCATTTAACAGTCTATTAACGTCTCAGCTTGATTGGACTCAGTGACCTGACATTTATGCTCTATAAAACATGGAGATAAAATTACATTTGAGGGCACTGTAATGACTTCATTTCATTGCGTCTTATTTTGAAATCAGTGTGGATATTAAATTTGTATGATTCCCGTTTCCCCTCTTTAAAGAACAAAAGCATCAGTATTTTCTATCAAAACTATGGATTGTGGTCTTATGATATTAAAAGCGGCACATTCTGTGTATTTCATTTACAATCAGTGTACATGCAAAAGCCAAACTTTGAACAAGAGTTGAAAATAAGCAATATTTTTTAAAAAAAAGTGTAATAAATTGTTTTCATGCTCTGCATTGGAATAATGCTAAATTGAACTTAATAGAGAATATACATGTTAATAATGAACAATTTAACCATTAACTGACAAGAATAATGACTGACTAATAAAAAAACACTACTTCTAAAAAAAAGTAGTTCAAGAAAAGTTCGCTGCTCGACAAAATAAAAAAAACAAACACTTCTTTTTATTCGTCTTACACAGTGCTCCAACTTTTGTGTCATCAGGGTTATATTTGTTGACAATATTTAGTGTGGCACCAGCAGAAAACACTTTCATTAAAGGCCTACTCATCTTCCTTCACCAGCAAATCAGATGAATCTTTTTTATTTTCCGGCGAGGGAACATTTGGCATTTCGGATTATTCAAAACATGAAAAACAGATCTACTAGTGGGGAAAAACACAACACTGCCTTCGAGCTAACACAAAGACCATACTTATGTAAGTCCATTTGAATCACAAGCCAAAGTACTCAGACTGTCATGGTCCAGGCCCATTTACTGACACTGCTGTTTATCCTGTCTGCAGGAAACGCATCTCTTGCATGCGCTTATTCACAAGAACACTAATGGGGAAGCATCACAACACACAGCAGGTTCATTCAATCTTATGGACACTCATGGATCAGCATGAGGGAAAATCAATGGCAATCAAGCGAAAAGGAAGATCCATTAAACTTACAGATGCAGCATTATATTAGCTAGTCCTATTAGCTGATATTAGTTTCAAAAGCCAGTGTTGTATCTGCACAATTATTATTTTTCTTGGTGGCAAGTTTGTGGAATAAGCTGTTTTTTCCTAGAAGTATGCTGCTGTCAATTAGCGATCACATCATGATGAATTTTCTAAAATAGAGTAAGTGACAGGTGGAAGAAACAATGAGCTAATAACTTTCCAAACTGAGAACACAATGATATCATGCTGTGTTTGTCCTGGCTTAACAATAACACAAAGTCTAGATTGTGCATAAGCACCATGTTCACCTCTGTCCCTTATTTCGTCAGCTGAAGATGCAGCCATTTTGAGAATAAATGGAAAGAATGTAACCTCACCCTTCCACAGACAACAAATGGACATGCGCTCTCTGCCTTAATTGTACTCGCTGCTCTGTAAGACAATGAGGAATTCACAGTCTCTGGGTCCAGGTGTTTTCAGTTCAAAAACAGCTCATAAAAAACACTCAGCGTGAGACATGTGACTGCCGCCAAGCAAACAACAGCAGGATGGCTTCAAGAAGACCTGGCTTAAGTAGAAGACAGACACTTTGTGCCACAGGGTGGGAAAAAAAACAAGCTGAAGTCATCCCACAAACATTTCACAGCAGCTCAATAGTATGCACTGCTTGGAAAAGTGGGGGCAGAGAGAGGAGCAAGTGCTGGGCATTAATTTGTTAGGGCGCCTGGCAGGTTCTTTAACAAATCTGTGCGGCGATTAAAGCTACAACCGCGTGTATCGGTGACAAATAGTGGCATCATCATAACACACTCAGCAGAAAGGAAGAGATAAAAATAAGAGTATTTATGGTTTGAAATCAACTTCTCATTTTCATAGCAGTACTGCCATGTTACAGCAATGTAAAAATTGGGGCATGAAGAAAAAAAATCCACTTTCGCGCAACATTAAATGTGCTTTATAGCAAGGTCAAGTCTGTGTCCATAGCCTTGCCGTCAAGTCAGATCATATACGTGGCAGCCGGTTTTTCTACTGAGGAATTCTCCTTACGACCCCAAGTGAACCAGTTCCAACCTGCAGCAAAGCTCATCTGACATACTTCTGAGAACCCTCACTGTTCCAGATTCCCCACTGGGGATGCCTTTGGCATTTTATCCCTGCTATGCATTATCACAACAGTGTCATAAATAAAGCTGGGATGCACAGGATCCACGCAGGCCAGAATCAACTAAGCTGGGCATGTTTTTAAGTTTTAGAGGAAATCTATACTGCAGTCCTTTCTTTAAAGGTCTAATAGTTTCATGTGCAACTTCTCAGCAAAGTCAATTATGGCCTGAAAACCTTAAAAGTAGTTTCACTGTACATTACTGTAATTTCAGTTGGATCCTGCCAAGGCTGTGGCACAAGTGCTCAGAAAGAAGGACAAATACATCAAATGGTCGCATAAAAACAGTTTGGTGCTGGTAAAAAAATTATGGTGCATGTAATTTTAAAAGTCGCATACTTATTTTATATTAACTTTCTGTGTAAGTACAGCACAGCCCAATCCCTCAAACCCATTTAGCTTTCACAGAGACTGTCTATTTCCTAAGTTATACATGTTATCATGACACCCTGTGCAAGGAAACAACACAGACGTGTCACAATCAGCAGATGACCTGGCATGTTGCAAAGCATTGGCGCGCAAGGACTTCCTGCAGTTGATTATGGGGTTGGTAGGAAGGCTGAATGAAACTGTGAGCGAGGCCAGCTCGACAAGGAGAGACCTGCCAATTATACACAGGTAGTATATACATGTTCTGGGGCTCCCATTCTAAAATTAACGCCTTCAGTCATCAAGTATGCGTTACAATAGCGCTACAGTGATTCATTGCAGACTGGAATTCAGCATTGCATTTCATGACCTTTTCTTTTATGTAAGAAGTAAAATTGAGGCCATCGTGTCTATCAGTTGAAGCACAACTACACGGACTTAAAACTCCCAAAGCAGACATGAAACCCATTGTTGCAAAGTTTATGCATTTTAAACACCCTTACGTCTGGTCAAACAAACAGCTTTTGATGAATATTTAAAATGGAAATGGGGTGGTTATTGCAGAAAATATTTTTCAAAAACAATATTTAATCTGACTGCACTGTCCATCTACCTTTGTTCTGCTTTTGCGTCAAGGTTTGGTTGGCTTTAATCCATGTTGATCCAGACATGGGTTCCTTCTTGTTAATGTTGCTCCTAACATCTGTTTGAACTAAACAGATGGGTTACAACTTACTTCTGCAAGACCTGTTTTGGTTCATGTGGTTAATAAATTCATGATGCAATAATATTTCCTTGACTGTACCCTCAAGACTGTGGTGCTGTTTACGAGGCTGACTGTCAAAATGAGTAACAGCACCAAGAGGCTAAATAAGAATGAAATCAAATTAAATTATGATTAGTCTCTTGTATAAACCCAACAGTGAACAGACTGTTTAGTCCTCTGCTTTTAGACCAGAATTAAAACATCAAACAACGATGTGTCATTACCAGTGATACACAACCATTACTCATGTGGCAAGCAGTAATTAGGTCTAAATATTAGCCACAACAAAATACCAAAACATAACGATGGCTTATCACATTGAAGGAGGACTGGCAGTTAACTATTCGTGCTAGACAAAGAACAATAAAATCTAGACTGTCTAGATTCCAGTCCATGAATTATTAAGTTGCATGTTAATGTATTCAGCAATGTGTTAGAAATGCATGAGTGACTGCTGCTACTGTAAGATGGCCTTAAACCAAAACAAAGAACCTGGAGCCTTGTGCGACCATTTGCGAGAAAAGTGATGTGAAAGCAGACTTCTTTTTAAAACAAGCCAATATTAAAAGCCTTAAGTCATTTTTGGAAATAATTCTGTAAAAAGCCTAAATACTTGAGTAATTAACATACATTTCCAATTTAAAGCCAATCTACTTTTAAAAACTCTTCAGCTGGTTAGGTCATAGAAGCAGCTAAAAGACTCATTCTCTGCATGAATCCAACTTAAGAAACAGGCATGCAAGCTCTAGACATAGCAGGTAGTCCCCCAGGCTGCACACCAAAGCACCCTGGTGCCATATACCACGCACACAATGACAATTTAACAATAGACAAAATACAGACTGAACGTTAAAGTCAAGCTGAGTTATGTCTAAACTACCTAGACCTTGATGTCCAACAATAAGTTCATATAAAGTCATCAGTCAACAAGTCTCTACAACAAGTGTGCAGTAAGAAAGGCTTCCCTTTATATAGAAGAACATCCACCTCTACTCCTAAAGCTACCTGAAAGCAAATCATTTCACTACCATTCAAAAACACCCCAGAGAAGTTGATTTTTAAAACCAGACATTTCAAAAGGCAGTAGATTTACAATGCTTTACATTAGGGGTGGGACATATGGCAACTACTTCATCAAATTCCACTATCTTTTTCTTTTATTAAGAATTACATACAGATAAAAAAAAAAAACAAATGACTAAAAACAGTTAAACTAAAGTTGGAGTATAAGGTTCCTGAGAACAATAATTTCTAGTTTTACAGGTTCCCTGCCATGTATGGCCAATTCTCGTTACTTTGTGTGTAAGTTACAAGATCATGGAGCCTCGATTTCCCTGCCTCAAATAACTCTCATGGTACCACGTTTCAGTAGGACTCCTAATTAAACCGACAAGCAAAAAAGCCTTGCATGGTCATCAGGGCTCATTTTGGGCCACATACTGTCCACAAACCCCACAAGCTCGAGCTGACAACGACACTGCATTACATCTCACCCTCGAAATATGTAATCCTAGGTAGTCTTTATCTGACAGTCATCAGATCTGGGAGTTATTATGCTGGCAGCTAGAGCCCTGACAGATTTTTGCGGATTAAGCTCTTCTCGATAAGTCCCTCTCCTGTTGTATAGGCGAGCAAAACAGGTGAGAGAAACAGGGAATATCTGTAACGCAATGTGATGCTTTACTTGTCTTAGCCAAGGGGCCTCTCAACATAAGATGGCAGGATTTTCTCCCTCAGGCGGGAAGACGGGAGGCTTGGGGTCCGTAAGAGGATGCCATGATGCCTTTATCAGGAGGACAGGGACATGTCAAAGGCATTTCTTTCTTTTGCTCGTCTCGCAAGTGGCCAACTGCGAGCCTCAGGCACAGCTGAGAATCTCAGGGTTGGAGGCTGTAGTAGTGAGAGAGAGCCACAGCAATTATGTAATGTGTTAATATGACTGATGCTGGTCTGGATGAAAAGAAACGCAGCCACCTCACCATCTTCCACCACATGCTCTGTAATTGTTCCATTACAAGATTCATGAAAATTGATTCTCATTTGAAACTGCCGAGCGCTGCCAAAGACTCTTTCTCTGTTCAGTCTGTTATGCAACTCCCACTCTGTACATGCAAATCCACCAACACAAGTGACTAGCAACCTTCCCTGAGTCGTTGTCAGGGAGACAGTGCAAGATAATGTTCATAGACTTCAGGGCCATAATGAGGGTGTGTAATGTCAACAGAGCAAAGGCATTGTAATACCCTACCCTGACATGCTAAGCTGGGCTGAGTCTTGTCACCTCGGCCCTGGGGATCAGCAAAGACCATGAATGCTAAGGACAAAAAGTTCAGGTGTGGGTCAGCGTGGAGATTTTCTTGTGTGAAGCGACAAGCCCCGGTTACCTCCACACTAATTGTCTTGATGGAGCTCAGTGGGCAACAGTCAGCTGGGCCTTGGCATTGTATAGGGAGAGGCAAGCCAGAGAGAGAATGACTAGAGGGGAGGGGTTTAGGTGACAGCTGAGGAATGTCTGCTCTGCTCTCTCTTTGCCATGGTTTCCAGCGACTGTCATGTGAGGAATGCACGGGCTAGGACGACAGGATTTGGAATGCTACCCTCTGAGACGAGTTTAGCCGACGAGATCTGGAATCTCCACTTGTCCACTGAGCCGCTCGTTCACATTGTACATCCTTTACCGTCCACCTGAATGCATGTAGTCTGCTTTTGGGTTAACCGATCAGTCTCAGTCAACCACATCACAAAATGGAAATTTGATTTTGATATTACAAAACGGTAACATTGGTTGACAGATATTAGCGGCCGGTATCTGCTTATATGCTATCTGATGTGTCAATGGGAAAACTTTTTTACACAATACATAATTCAGAAAATGTTGCTTGCTGTGATTCAAAAATAAAGTTACCACCTATTTTTTTTTTAATAGACTGCAATTGACTGAAACTGTAATTAAGTTTATTCTATTCACTCTATATAGTTGTCATTTATAGAATTGGCTGACAATTGAGTACCTTGCTTGTATAATTTTCAATGTTAAATATAAGTTAATAAACTTTTATGTTAAAGAAGATAGCTCTCTGGGTACAATTGAGTAGTGAAGAATCAGTGCACAATCTGCATATAAAAGGTCCATCTTCATTACAGCTGAAAAACTTGCTATATCAATTAACTTTCCCTGTGAAGATGAATTCACAGATAATGTTGAATATGGAGCATTGTTCATAAATCAAATTTGAAATGAAGCATATTCACAACCTTGAAAACACAACTGTATTTTACAAATTATGATCACTGTACAAAAGCTATATAAAGTCACAGTCCACGCTCTCAAAAACTGAAGAAATCACAGATTATTATTGACTGATTTCTCCAAACCTCATCCCTAACAACGTCCATATGCGAGGACGGGGGGCCTGTAATGGACGTCATCATGAATCACATCATACAGACATCAGGCGAGAACATGTTTACACGTCCTTCTGCAACAAGTCATTTTTAAAGTGACAGAAGGCCCGCCCATGACTCACATGAAGACAGAACCTCTAGCCTAAATGTGAGATTATGCCAGGGCTGCACTACAAAGCAGAGCTACAGACTCTGAGTCATACCCAAACTTAGTATCATCTCTTGAAACCCAGTTAGGAGAACTTGTGGCGGTGGTATTTATAACCCTGCACCGGTCACCAGCATTGGGAGTGATATCGCTGATCCCAGTGTGGAGTGAGCCCTCATGTAACAACATGACACACTTCACAACAAAGCCAGAGGTCAGTCATTCAAACGAAAAGGGAAGAGCAATTTATTGCACAAATTTAAACTGTCACAATTGCCAGTGATTATGTAGAAATCATGTTGTTTAACGCTTTGGAGTTTACTGTCCAAATCCAAAAAGAAGCACGACAAAGCCCTCAAAAAAGACATCAAATGACTGACTGACTCTCCATCTCCCTTTCACTTCATCTATGGAAACTATCATCACCTTGACCTCACTTCAGCTCTGGGATTAGCACTTTAAACAGAAATCCCTGTATTGCCTTCTCCAACTCCTTTGTAAGACCCCAAAACCCCTGGATCACATGCTGGCCTACAACACACACACATAAACACACACACAGCAGCTTCTCCAGAGATGGTTAGGTCTGGAGAGCGGCACTGCAAATTCTTTCCTCACTCCAGCTCATCCCTGGACATCAGCCCAAAAAAAGGCAACGTTTCCACCCAATGAGTTTGAACGGGGGGCCATGCTAATTCCAGATTTCATTATGGCAGACCCTGAGCACAAAGAATGGTTGATTTAACAACGCCATTAAAAAGCATGCAGGGCAAATATTCACACAAATGAAATCAATTCATTATATAAAGCCAAAAGCTAATGACCTATCTCAGAAAACTTGCTTTTAAAACTTTTAATAGGTGTAAGAAGTCTTCATGTAGCAAGGTGGTGCACTTTGCAGTACTTACTCACTGTGGGCATGAGTAATGAGGTGACATCACTGGAAATCTATGCTAGGATTAAACATTTAATGTGAAACTTTTATCACTAATTCTTAGATAATTTAAGCACTTGATAGCCAAACAAACAGGTGGAAAGTGCATCAGTGCTGGTCTCAATAAATGAAATTGTGGAATTGCTTTTTTCCACCAGCAATAACTGTGAATTTGATGTTGTTTATAATACAAATCAAGGGTGATCTGCAGTCCACGAGGTCTAAGGCTCATACTAACCCATAACTGCAATGTCCGGAGGTACATATCTAACTGGAGATCTTTGTCATATTTCCCTTTTTAATTTGGACTACTTAACAAATATAACAATTATATTTGTAAGAGAAACTGAAAGGAGGTCTGTTATTAATGTGCATCAGCTGCTATTTATAACATACTATGATCTTTGTGAAAATTCTTAGTATGGGAGTCATACTGATATCTTTCAAGTATTGTTTGTTTAACAGCAAATGGTAGAAATATGAGATCACATCTGGATCAAAGCAGAGAAGGAGTCAAGTAGTAGACAAAACAATATGAATCCTTAACTAGGCTGACGTATTCACAGATTACAACGATTTCCCTTTAAAAACAAGCTGCAGCCATTTTCATTTTAAGCAAATCTACTGTATGTACAGTACACATCACTGAATCCAACTTGGCCATATCAGAGCTCTCCTTTCTGTTACTGCAGCTTCTAGTCGTTTCAACCCATGACTTGGTGTTTAAAGGACCTTGTAAATGAGACATTTCACATTACGTGGTTTTAAAAGGCTTCGTACATATGGGGGCACCTGATGTTACTGTCTAACAACAGCCCAAACGAGCTGCCATTTTCATTATTTGCGTCTGAAAGTACAGAGGGCTAGTAAACTAAGCTATAGTGGTTAGCGGGCAAATAGTTAGCTTAGCGCTGCTGACATTCCAGGCAAATAGAAAAGTATTTCTTCCACATGTGTTCCTGGTTAATACCAAAAACACCAAATTCACCAAACGTCGAATTTGGGGCCACAAACTAACCCGCTGACGTCGCTTCTCAAGCTAGCTAACGAATGAATTAACCTTAGCTAAACCTCCAAAACAGCTAACGACAGCTAGCTTATCCTGCTAATGTAGCGTTAGCATACATTCCGCTTGGTTGATACTGCATCTGAAATAATTCAGCACTTTGTCATATTTGAACTTATACACCAGACACCGCTGTCATCAGTGTTTGTATAACGTAAATGTCGTATACAGTTGAGGCCTTGTTAGGCTAACATTAGCCTGTAGTCAAATGACGTTGTAACTGACGAGCGCTAGCATGTTAGCTTCTGCTTCCTCCAGAGAGTAGCCGCAGTCGCGGTGGAGGGGGTTTATCAACAAAACCACTTTTACTGCTAGCCAGGTTGTAGCCATCGCTTTGGAGTACATTTTTGCCTGGATGAATGTCTCAAATCAATGACAACATTTGCGTGAAGACCCTAGCATGACTCGATCGCAGCACCCGAGATTAGTTACATCACTGAACCATAAAAACACTGGTGTTTGTGCGGCTAAAAAACATAAAAAGGACCCAAAGTTAGAAGCAGCAGTACAGCAATTAGACTGCACCCAACTGGCTGGTGATATGGACTCGGTGCTAGTTTACTGGGACAAAAAGTAGTCCTGGATGTTATCGCTTATAGTGGGTTGGTAATCTGAAAACTGAACGCACGGTTTTTTAAATTTAAGTCTCCCACAAGCAAGCTCAGAGAGATGGGTTAGTGTGTTCATCTACTCTGCGTCGAAAAGGGACGGCTGTGCTAGGTAGGTAAACAACGGGATGAGAATGGCTTCCATTTGACAGGTGTTCCAGGGCAAAGCAGTTGCTAGCAGCAAACCGATATTTGTGTCTAAATGATGCTTGACAGTGCCAGTGAGCAGACGTAACAGCAAAATAGCAGGCTAACACAAACCTGGTGGAGGGCGGTGAGACCGTCTACATTGGCGTAGTTGATGTCAGCGCCCCGGTCAAGCATTCGGAGCACCTCCTCGGTATCGCCGCTTGAGCAAGCGGCCAGAAACACGGCGCCATCATCGAACTTCACCTTCGTCTTCTTCTTTTTCAGAACAGGAGGCTCCTGGTCCGTTTCCGAGCCCAGCCATCGCTTCAACTGCTCATTCCTCTTCTGCTTGGCGTCCGCCATCTTCATCCCCCTCCTGTCTCGGGCTTCTTATCTTTCTCCGAGAGAGGATATACTTTATAGTGC
>CAFUXE010000997.1:28041-44049 GCA_903364295.1 Serranus cabrilla | reverse complement strand
CAGTATAACGTCATCATCAGCAGATTATGAAGGGAGAGTGAGCAGCAGGGTAATCCCTTATAGACTGTGTACACCAAATAAGACTAGAGTACTTGAAAATATTACATAACATGCAGCTAGCTCCCAAGCATTTTTAAAAGAGAGAGAGAGGCACTGTTACATACAGTAGCAAGTATTTGCACCATCTATTTTCTGCTCTATTTGATCTTGTATAGACTACTGTTTACTGTGATATAACCAGTGGTGGAAAAAGGATTCAGATCTCTAACTAAAGTACTAATACCACACGGTGAAGTTACTCCACTACAAGTAAAAGTCCTGTATTCAAAACGTACTTAAGTAAAAGTACAAAAGTGCCGGCATTAAAATGTACTTTAAGTATTCAAAGTAAAAGTACTTGTTGTGCACAATGGACCCATTATGTAAGCAGTGTTATAATATACTGTAATTAAAAAAAAACTCTAATCATTTGAAATTGATTTTGTTTTTTATGTTAAATCTCGACCTAAAAAGTAACTAAAGCGTAAGTAAGCGAGTAAAAAGTTCAATATTTGCCTCTAAATGTAGTGAAGTAAAGTATAAAGTTACATAAAACTTAAATACTCAAGGACCTGAAAGTTGCACTGCAGTACAGTACTTGAGTAAATGTACTTAGTTACATTCCTCCACTGCTGAAAAGTAAACTAAACATGTGTGACGCTGCTGGACTATTGAATTCATTTGATGCGTTCATGGGTGGAGGGAAAGGGGAAATACCTTTAAATGGAAAGTGTTTTTAGTTAGCATGACATTTCCTGAAACAAAAAAAGAAAAGGTTCAGTTAACAAAAACACACAAAGAACAACAGGTGTATCGAGGCCAGGAGGAACTCAAGCCTGAGTTTTGGTGAAAGTGCTTTTAAAGTCTCGGTGTGCGCTAAACTAGATTATTTTATAAACATGGCATAAAACCAGGATTAATGAATATTTGACCACTGCAAAAGCTTATTTATTTATTCCAACCCTCTGAGTTTGAACAAGGCTAAGAAAGAGATTATGCATAGAATTTTTTTTTTATAAAATCTCCATTAATTAATTTGACATAACCTCAAATCTTTGGAGACAAGCGATTTTGTGGCACTTTTCATATATTCAAGATGAAAAAATGTTGTTGCTGAGGTGGTAATTTGCATGAAACACAGCAATCCAACACAAATATACAATACATATGACATTTAGAGCTACTGTTTGTATAAAAAACCAACATCAGAAGTAGTAAAGACTGTTTGAAACATAATCAATCATCAAAATCTAATCTCCATTATTAATTTAACATAAATTAACTGAATATAAGATCTTTTAACTCATCTGCAAAGTCAAATTATCAACCAGGTATTGTCTTGTTTTTGTTCTTAATCATGTAACAAAGTTAAAGTAAAATTGTTAATAAGACTATTTATTGCACCATAATTATTCTTCATGCATTATGAATATGACTATTAACCAACCAAAGACTGTATCTCCATATTTTTATTGTTTTATTGTCACACTTTTTTCAGTTCTTTCTGTTTTGGTGCATTTCTCTTTTATTTACTTTTTAAACTGTATTATAATTTGTCATGATTAACATGAACTCAAACTCCTCCTGACCTTGATTCACCTGTTGTTCTTTGTGTATTTTTACTCTCCTTTTTTCTTTCTTGTTTCAGGAAATGTCATACCAACTAAAAAAGACTTTCCTTTTCAAGGTATTTCCCCTTTTCCTCCACACATGAACGCATCAGATGAAACCAACAGTCCAACATTGTCACACATGTTTACTTCACGTCCAATAAAAACACATTGCTCTCAGTGGGAAAATAAAAACCTCCTCACCACAAAGTACCTGTAATGATTTGATGGGTAACATTTGAAGTGCGAGGAATGTCTCGTGGACTGGAGCGCCGGGGTGGTCCCGCGCAACCTGGAGTAAAAACAAGGTGGCCAGGCATAAAGTGTTTTTTATTTTGGCACCGTGATGTGTTATTATTGGCAGACACCCATGTGTGCTCAGCAGGGGGGGTGTGGTAGAGCCTCCTCAGACGCAGGTTGTGGGTATGAGGCATGCAGCCCCGTTTTTTCTCTCACATGGTGTCATTACAGATGTTATTTTTGTGTTTCAAGACATTTCAAAAGGTGAAAATGACGCTTGGATTAGATACCACCCACCTACTGAACTTGGATCCTCAGCAGAATTATGATCCAAAACATTTACCCGACTGTGACCATGAGCCATTGTGTGAAGTCACGCCACCCTCATTTTCTCATTTCAGATCCATTCCTCATGTGGCTGACACTGACTGTAGACAGATTTAAATAATTTATTGTCTGCAAATGCACTAAACGAGACCTCGGCTGCGGCAACAAGGCGGGACTCCGAGCCAGAACACGGGAGGTGGAGGCACACGGAGAGAGGAGCTCGGCTGATACTGATCCTTAATGTTACAGAAATGTCATGGGAAATTACTGCGGTTCCACTGAGTCAGAGGGACGGTGGAACACCAACAGCGTCAGTGTCAGGAAGCTGTTGGCCAGAGGCTTCAGTGTGCTGATACGAGGAGGGCTGCAGGGAAAGTGATGTGTAAGCTGCTGCTCGGAGAAAGGGGGGCCGACCTCAGGGTGACTGACAGCACAAGGAGAGCCATGTGGGCCACATCCAGCTGATGAGTGTACTGTGTGCAGGTCTGTGTGATGCACAAGTTTACAGCTGCAGACTCGCAGCACAAAAGCTTGTTTTAAATACATAATGCTTCATTTTCATAAGCTTTATATATCAGGCTCTGGATATGTGATTGCATGAAAACATGCACATATGCCCTTAGTTTTCAGCGGAGTTGGAAAAAGTATTTTTTTTTACTTTTATTTAAGTAAAAGCACTAATACCACACTGTGGTAGTAAAAGTCCTGCATTCAAAACTTAATGAAGTAAAAGCCCAAAAGTATCAGAAAATGTACTTAAAGTATCAAAAATAAAAATACTCATTATGCAGAATGAGCCCACTCAGATTTTTATATATATTCCAAATACAATATTGGATTATTATTATTGATGCATTAATGTAAGCAGTGTTGTTAGGGGTAACTTTAACTACTTAATATACTGTTATGAGGTTTAATTAAAAAAAATGTCCAATCACTTTAAATTTATTATGTTTTTATGGGGTTTTTTTTAATGTTAAATAGTGGAGTAAAAATATTTAGGGTTTAAAGATTTCCTTAAAATGTTAAGGTGCCCTACAATTAGCTTAAAATCCACACTGTCAACAACATCATACGGTTATATAAGAGGGGCCTCCTGTTGCACTGAAGGCATGGAAACTCTTTAACGTATATCCGCATACTCCACCAAACACGGCAACAAATATCTTACATGCACAGTAATGCATCCTGTTTATGCATCCTGCTGTACCCCCTCAGCAGCTGTATTTACCTCAGACATGACTTATGGTTTGTTTCAGTGAAGATTAGATCAGAGTTAATGAAATAACCTGATATGAAATGAGTTTATCGAGTTGTCGTCAGTCAGATTCCTGCAACTAAAAGTGCAAATTCTTGTGGTTATTGATGTGACGCCAGAAGGTGCATGTACTTTAATGTTTGTTATGGCTGATGGGATGTTAACAGGAAGTACATGACACAAAAAATGGTTGATCAGCATCACCTCTGACTCTCCTGCAGTCCGTGTGTGTCATGAGACTTGTAGACAAACTCCTGTCTCTCATTAACCTTCACTTTGATCTGCGATGACTGTTTGCTGTTGTTCCTGCTCCTTGAGAGGATAAAAGTGTCTGGGAGTGACTCAAGTGTATCAGTACCACGAAATTACACCGGCGCACTCTCACTGTTTGTCCTCCGCCGCCCAGACGTGCATGAGTGAGCTGATTAAAACCCATCGACAGATCTAAAAGTCATGTCATTGTAGTTTGGTTCTCAGAGACTGATCCCCCCAGAGGAAGCTCGTGTTTACTGCTTTCATTTAGTGTTTCTGCAAGAAACCAGATGAGGAGTCCAAGTCAAGTCAAGTGTTCTAAATAGAAAGCTAGAAACGGATTAAACTATGTTTTAGGGGTGCTGCTCTACAGTATCTACAAAGAAGAAGACATACTTCCTTAATCCCCATGGGGAAATTCATTGCACTAACACAAACCTGAAATACACACACTTGCAAAAAGGACCTATACAATTAAATATCTGTACATATATGGCCACAGGCAGCAGCCGGTTATCTTAGCTGAGCATGAGGAGTAGAAACAGTTGGAAACAGCTGGATCGCTGGCTCTGTGCAGGCAGGAACATCTGTCTGTTAGCAGCTCTAGGCTACCTGTTTCCCCCTGTTTCCAGTCTTTATGCTAAGCTAAGCTAACTGGCTGTAGTTGGATATTAAATGTTAATCTTCTCATCGGACTCTCCTTGAGCTAAGCACATAAAGCTTTTCCCCCAAAATGTCAAACAACGGCTCCTTCCTGACTTTCTATCCCCCTGTACCACCCTGCTGATCTTAAACCACCTGTGGAGTTTCATGACTGCATCTTGCACAGTTAGGATGCTATGTTACTGTAAAAAATACTTCACAGACACTTCTGTGGTAGCTCCTGTTCAGCCTGATGTCGCAAAATCTTTGTGAAATGACTACATTTGTTTCATCACTGAATTATGTGCTGGTGGTAAGTAATGTGTGGAAAATACATCATACATACATACAAGTCAATGGGGATCCTTTTCGTAACTTACGTTGTTTATGTAACTTATGTGACTGAAGTGGCCTTTTTTTACGCAACTTCCATAGCTTCACTTCCAGAATTTCCAGTATATTTATTTACTTTTATTGTCTTTTATAACACATTACCAGGAAGTAAAGAAACTTCGGTCAGTGGTTTTTTGGCATAAATCCACAGGAACTGCAGCTTTCTTTACAGCCGTGAACCGTACGTGTATGTATAATGACATGTGTGCTATTTTTTTAATGCTTTGCTGAGTAACATACTTTACACTGGCATTGTTTCCATGCTGATGGCACATATTTCACACACATTATGTGCCACCAGCACGTAAACATGGTAATTCACAGGTTTTTCCCGCGACAGTAGGTGGTGATGACAAACATGCTGTCACGGCTGGTAACAAAGTTCCAGCGAAGCGTTTCAAAAGCCACAACTTTAACGTCAGACAGGGAAAATACCTAATAATCACAGCCGTACAGTAACTGTGTCCAGTCATATCCGGCAGCATGTCAGTGCAGGTGCCCCAGACGAGCAGCACTCTCAGAGGGGCGACTGGTGAAGTGTGGACATCTCCGTCTCATCTGACAGAAGCCAGACGCTCTGCTCCCATGCTCCCGTGTCACCCAGTGCCTCGTTGGCGCCTGCGACACTGACACACTCGTCTCCTTCCCCCAATTTGCGGGTCCAGACAGCAGTGCTATCGAACCGATAGAAGCAGTCATGCTTTAATGTTATCGGGGGAAAAGTTATGTGGAGAAATACCCTGATAGTGCTGGCTCAGACCTTCAGACCCCTTCAATTAGTCAGGGGTGGACTGAAAACGTGTCCTGACCTGCAGTATCAGGTGAGAGTTAGCAGGTCTGCAGGCAGATATATAAAAATATTCTTCCTGGAAGTGTTCATCCATGAAGCCAAGGTGACACTGGGCTCAATCACCGATGAACGGGCCTCCGTATGACTGCATGAGAACTATGTGCAGAACTTCACCTCCCCGTCCAATGTCAGAGTATTTAGGGGCCGACTGGAATGAGACAGCAGACTGTCCAAGTCCAATCATGTGTCCGGAGCATAGAAACAGAGAGTGAGCAGAGGCAGATGAATTCATTTTCAGGTGGGGCGGACTGCTTCGGATCGTTCTCATCAAGACCGATAATAAAAGCAACCTGATCCGGCCAGCGGTCACATGTGGTGACGTTCTCCTCAGCTGTGCACGCTGCTTTACATGCTTCTGTCTGGGCTCCTCTTCGTGTTCGTGTGCTGTAAATCCCCTCAAGGTTTCTTAATCATTTGGACCAAATAGGTGAAAGAGATAGTTTGGATGTGTTGAAGTGGGTTGTATGAGGTCCAGAGGTGGTGTATTAGCTACAATAGATGGTGGTCTGTATGTAATCAGTTTGGAAAAGCAGGCAGGAGTACTGAACATAAAATGACTGTTTTTGTCAATGGAGTCAGGTGGCTTTAATTTAAACAGGACTGTCTGATTGCAAAGTAAAGTGACGGAAATATTCTAAATATAATTTGCAGGACGCTTAAACAAATTATTTTTGATATTATGAACTCTGATTCTAGCTTCTTAAATGTCATAATGTTCTGGTTTCTTTACTCCTCTATTCCAGTAAACTGAGTCTTTGAGAAAAGTAAGTAGACATTTCAGGACATCATCTTGGGCTTTGGAAACTCTAATCAACATTTGACAACAATGGAAGTAATAGTTAGTTGCATCTCTTCTCCTTTTAGGTTGCTAAATTCTGAAAAAGCATGTTGAACATGCAACGACAATGGAAAAATATCTCAAACAACCCCACTTCAAACATCAGAACTATCCCTTTAAACACTGCAGCACCTTCAGGACACACACGGTGATTATTGCTAATTTATTATCTTTTTTGGGTCAGGACTGGAACACAGTGGATGGAGGTTTTGAAACCTCTTCATGGGCTGTGTGATGTCTTACTCAGGACACTCTGCACCCAAAACCGGGGTGCAGGGCATGACAGGGCTGGGGAGTGTTCATGAGGTGATCGACTCCCAGACGACAGCTGAGCTCTAACCCCGGACAGAAATAGGGCCGTCGCTTTCACTTAGCAGGGGCTGTGCAGCTGGAGCATCCCCTGATTCTGCTCTTTAGATCTCAGGCCATTACACTGGCACGATAACAATGGCTGTTTGATTGTGCAAACTCAAATGAACAGTGGACTCACTGCAGATATATTTAATTCTGGGATGTGTGTTTCTTTAAGGCCACATGAATAGTGACAGCCTAATAAGACAAGGCTGTTTGAGTGACCTTGTTTCCTGGAGAAAAGAGGCTAATAATAGGCCAAAATCTGGAGCTGCGGTGAAGCCTGTAATAGGTTAGTGCTAAAAGCTACGATGAATCATTCCAGCCAAGCAAGCCATGGAAAAAAAGATCATCAATTTTTGCTGTCAAAAATAAATATCATGTTCCAGCCAGATGAAGATGAGCATGGTTTTAAACTGATGGCTTAGATTGTGGAGAGGCCTGTAAGGAAACAGATTAAAAGATTACAAATGACCAGACAAGGGCGGTAAGTTCATATTTTTTGTTATAAAACAGACCTCACATGTCCGTATGTACTGAACGTTATTGGAAATGTATTCTCTGTCTGTACTTAAAGGGACAGTTCACCCAAAATCAAAAACACACATTTTCACCTCATACCTGTTGTGATATTTATCGACCTGAATAGTTTTGCGTTAGAAAATGTTGGAAATATTTTCTGTAGATACATCTTTCATCCCTCGAATATAAATTATATTCTACCAAGTACCATTATATTATATAATGGAAGTAAATGGTACTTGGTTTATGGGGCACAAAGCGGAAAAAACAAAACAAAAAAAGCATTAAAATGTTCTCCATATGCGTCTTGAGTGACGACTTATGATTGGATATTTGCTATTTGCAAATACAGAGTAAACACACGATTATAGTTGCAACATCATGTAGTAAAATCCTACATTAATGTGAGTTTGGGTATATTTTATGAACCTGAAACTATAAGGGTATAGTCTAGATGCACACAGTGACGTGGATACATAATTGTTTTGCTTCTATTCTGACTGACAGCTCGACCTGTTAGCGACCTGTCAATCAAAGGTAGCCACACCCCAAGTCATACCCTGCTTTAACATCTATTTCTTCTTAATGGGACCAATATTTACACATCATATTATATCCAAAAGACTTGAAAGTAGCCACTGCGACTATAATCTTGCCACAAGCATTTTTACAGAGGTAATAAATCAACTGAGAAGTCGCCTCATTTTGTATTGAGATAGATAGGACTGGACTTTATTTTGCAACCGCTGGTATCGACCCCTGTTCACATTCTTTTAACTCACGCCAATACAGTTTTGCCACCTTGGCGACTAGATTTAACGACTTTTCAGACCCACTTAGCGACTTTAGAATTTAAATTTAGCAGCTTACATGAGGGAAAAAGCGAGAAATATATGAGGCTATTATAATTAATTCCCATGAATCCTGCTTAGAGTAATCAGTCACCTTTTAAAGTTCATCATTTGAAAGCTTCGGTCCTCCTGGTTGAGAGTTCTTCATTTAGCCGCTGAAACCCTCTGCCCTCATTATTTCCATTCACCTTGATGAAAAGAAGCATGAGCGGAAAAACAGAGCCGCGTTCAGTCTTTAAAGCCTCGGCCCTATCAGGTTTAAATACCGCTTACACACACTGTGAACTGAACTCAACCCTGTGGATGATCAGGGGGCTGCGGGCCCAGGGGGTGCATTCTGCGAGGTCAAAGGTCACAGACCATCTCATTTGTCACGGGCAGAACTTTAAGGCACTTCACATGTGGACAGGTTCATGTTTCAATTAACAGGTGTCATCTATCTTATTTCCTCACCGAGCTCATCTCCCACGACCCCAGAAATCCTCAAATCTACTGCAGGTTACAATGAATACAGTGTTTCCAGTGACCAGCATCCATCATACTCAGCTTGTTTCTGCTGCAGAGATGTCTGCTAACACATGCATTGCATTTCTAAAGGCCACTCAAACGGCTATTTGGCAGTAATCAAGTCAATTTCAGAGCTGAATTACTTAAACAAGAACCGTGTCCAGCGTTAAAACCCAGCTTTTTTCACCTAACACACAGAAATGGTGTTCAGCTCAGCTCCATCCACACACTTCACAAAGGAAGCCCTCAAGCAGCAGCTTAAAAATAGCTAAGTGTTACTTGTGCTACTCTCCCTCTTGCAGTGAAGCCACCCACATATGATTATTACCCTTTATGCAGCCATCTGACAGTATTATCAGTGCTAGCTTCTGCAGCATGATGTATGAGCCAGAATGTAGCCTGCAGGCAAAAAAGATAGATCATTTCATGCTTCACCTCACATATTGGGACAATTAATTAGTACTCAGTGGAGGCAAAACACCAGGTAATGCAGGTTTAAAGCAGCACTGTTTGTCTGACTGGATTTTAACAGGATGTTTCTCATAATACCCGGTAAATTAGCCTCAAACGGATGTGTATTTTTTACACCTCCACTACATTTTTTGCCACTTTAGAGTAACAAAAATCAATAAATACTCTTTAAAATTAGCTGTAATTTAATTTAAAACACTTCAGCATCTCTTATAATCTTAAATAATGGCGCTATTTGATGCAAATGCTTTTTGTTTTTTTATTACAGAGATGAGAGCCTGATGCAGTTTAAATTTAGAGTGCACTTTAAATTGGGTCAAGGCAGTTTTAGTGCCAATTTTCACATTCCATGTCCGAGGCGCAGCCGGAGGAATGTAAATGAAGTGCATTTTGAACGCTGCGGATGAGGTCGGCAGCCGTTCCCGGACAACATGACACGCTGAGCCCGGCGTGCAGGGAAACTGTGGCCTACTGTAGCATTTGATTCAGCTGCGTTATCTGTTTGGCATGGGCCTCACAGCGAGGTGTGGCTGTGTCGCGGCTGACAAGGTGGCGACTGATGCTGTTCATCACTTGGGGTACCTGTCAACAGCCCCGGTCTGCTCCTACCTGAGCTGGAGAGGAGGATGATGGAGGAGGTGGAGGTGATGGGCGGGCAGAGGGAGGCAGGAGGGGGTGTCAGTGTTCACAGAGTCTCCTTTACCCCGTTGAAACACCACGAGGGGGACTTCCCGTTTCCCAACTACTCACATGGGATCAGCAGACACCAGAGAAATGCATTTTTGACTCCAGTGTGCTGAAAAGCAAAACAAAATGTTCAGTTAAAGGCTTTTTTTGCTCAGATGCTTGAAGTGCTTGTAGCACCCTGTAATGTAAGAATTTCCTGATAGTGTAATAACGCCTGAAAATGTAATAAAATTTGCACTTAACTGATCGAAAATGTAACAAAACCCAATAATATAATAATACCCCCATAATATACTATAAATATGACGTAATAAGGTATTACATTGTTGGTAAAAATGTTATTTCAATATCAGTCAGGATATTTTAAGAAGTTGAAGTTATTACATTATTGGGTTTTATTATATTTTCGATCGAATTAAGTGCAAATTTTACTATATTTTCAGGAGTTATTACATTATCAGGAAATAATTACATTACAGGGTGCTGCTACAGTGCTTTAATTCCCTTTTCTGCTGAGAGTTAGATTAAAATATTGACACAACAACGGGACAGTAAATATGTAGCAGCAGCAGCAGCTGGTTAGCCTAGCCTAGCATAGCATAGCATAAACGGGGGAATAACTACCCTGGCTTCTTTGACAAAGGTTACAAAATATGCTTAAAATCCCCCAATTAGCTCATTAAATATTATGTGTTCAATTCATACAAAAATAAATGTGTAAAAATATCAAATTGTTGTTTCATGTGGGGTAAAACAGGTAGCTTACCTATCGTTTTTAAAATAAATCAGGCGAGGCTAACTTGCTATTAGCTCCAGCTAACGTAGTGTTGATTTAGTATCCTACATTCACACACAACCTTGATTGCTCACCCTGTCTCTGGGGGAGGGTCTTAAGAGTCAAAACAACGTTGATTGACACATTTCGAACCAATCATCTGTGAAGTTATGAAAGAAGTACCAACATTAAAATAACTTTACAAAAGGTGAAATCTAAAAACATTATAAGATGTATTATTATTATTATTAGTAGTAGTAGTAGTAGTATTATTAGTATTATTATTATTATTATTAACTGAGCTTTATTGGGATTAAAATATAATAAAATCCTCCTGAAAATAGCATTTTGCTGCCACAGGCTCCTCCAGCTACTCAGAAGACTTCACATGAGTAAGTGCCGTGGTGTTACGTAGTAGCAGCAAGAAGCTCCCAGTAAGAGCCCTGGGCTTTGCAGCCAATTTTGTAGTGGCCATACAGTGGAAATACAACATCATGTGATGCCATTGGGCCCCAAAATACTTTTCCCTATAGACTAACAATGTTAGAAACATATGTAAAGCATTGGAAAGTCGTAGAAATAACTAATTTCACTATCAGAATTTGATCCGATGACATTTGGAAAGTCTATTAAATTATCTAATCACCATTCAAGTTAGCAGTGGGCTAAACGGAGGTTAGCTGACAGAAGCCTCTGGCACACAGGCTGTATGGGCCCAGTGCGGACAACCCATAAAAGATCCGGGTAATTTTATAACCAGCTGCTGAGTCCAGCGACATATATGAGCTAACCAGCTACTGGAATCAATCATCTCACCTAACTCTCAGCAAGAAAGCAAACAAGTGTCTTTCATATTGTCGAACTAGTCCTTTAAATAAATAGTTTGAAGGTTTAGACTGGATTTCATAAAGAAAAATATGTACGTCAGACAAAACAAGTCCTAGACCACAAAAAAACCCCAGTCTCACAGATGGATACACACAAACAAACATGCAAAGCGGGCAGGAAGTGTAACCCAAGATAAACAATCAGATTTATTTTGAAAGCCCGCGTGACATCATCATAACAACCTCCAGCGGCGGGGCGGGCGCTAAAAATAGCAAAGATGTCAAAGCCCTGGTACATATATGTCCATGAAGTGTGCGGAGAACATTCCCCAGATAACAGCAGATGGCTCATAGATTGGAGCCTCGTGAGGGGGAGCTGAAGCGCTCGCCCACACACGCCTGGTGCATCTCTCTCTCTCTCCGGGCGCTGGGAGCTCACCTGGGAAAAGCCCACGCAGAGGCTCCAATGATTGGGTGTGAGGTGAAAGGGGGCATCGGGTTCGGTTTCGGCCTTACACGCATTGTGTACATGAAGTGGTTGTTGACCCCTGTCGCACAGGCCGCGATGGAAAAAACTAGTCATGCTTGCTGAAACAGCTGCGTGTGAAGACATCCGCTATTTGCTGTGTTTGGGCCGCTGTGATTGGCTTGCAGGGACGCAGCATGCCCGATGTATGCGGAAAGTGTCTAAATAAAAAGGTTTCACTCCGAGACGAAAACAGCTTGCAAAAGACTACTTCTGCATCTTTCGCTGCTGTCGTGATATTGCATTTCCTCCTCATTTCTGCTTTTGTTTTGCACCAAAGGGAACTTTTTCTGCACTTCCGCAATTCCGAGCAACACTCTTAAATACGCCAACTTTAAGCAAACAGGCTAATTCCCGATCCGGGAAACCCAATCTTTCATAACAAGCCTTTCCAGCTTCTGATGGATGGAAGCCGTTATTTCAGCTCAGTGAAGTCATCAGTGTCGTGTGTTTCTCTGATGTGCATGATGAGTTTGGCCAAAGCCTGGCTGCGCTCCTGCTGCCGGGCTTCTCCGCTGCTGTATGAGGGAGGGAAAAAAGCATACGGGGGGGTGGAAAGGAGAGAGTCCACGACATCATCTCTCCAGGCCTTTTAAGGAGCTCTCCAGTGGAGGGCTGAGAGCGCTGGCCCACTTTCCCATCAGAGCTTCCCAGCCCTGTCTCCTCTCCCCCTGGGAACACAGAGTGACTGAGCACAGACTTATAGACACACCAGGAAACACAATATGGATATAAAATACTTTAAAAACATGCTGAAAATACCCCAAACTGACTGAATATGCTCGTGACGATCATCTGTCATGAGAGAAATGAGCCGCGAGTTGTAACATGTACTTATCATGTTGTCAAGGTCACACTTCATCATCTTTTGGACGTTTTAATAAGTGTGCAGGCACAAGCAAATACAGGGAGAGAAATGAGGGGATGCTAGCTGCTGGCAGCGATCACATTCATCATTGTATTCCCAGATGTTGTCGAGGGCTCGGCGTTCCAGAGCCCATCAGATAGAAACGCTGCAGAGAGGAGGGGAAAGGGAATCAGAGGGATCGAGGAATAAAGAGGGCTTTGCTGAAGCGGTGACGCTCTCTGGCTTTATCGCCGACGATGTCAGCCAGACCCCACATGGCCCCGTTCTCACCCCTACTGCCACAGGACCCCACACACACACACACACATTCACACACACCCACACAGATTGGGTGAGATAGAGGAAAATAAGTAGGGGGAGACCGAGAGCGAGATGGAACAAGAGAAGAAGCAGGAGGGTGATGAAGCAGATTGTGTGGGCGAGCTCACATTGTGTGTGTGTGTGTGTGTGTGTGTGTGTGTGTGTGTGTGTGTGTGTGAGATTGATCGAGGGGAAGTACCGGTGCATGTGTGACAGGCTGCGCAGACAAATGGCGAATGAAAGGCTGTTATGTTGGCTCTACGCTGCCGGATCAGCTTCATGAATTCAACGTTTCAAGTGCAGCTTTGAGCTCCTCAACCTGCTCCAACACACAATACACGCTGCTAAAATAGAAAATACAAGGTTTAAAACCAAATCCAGTTGAATATTATACAATATACCTGGTTGATCCAAGTCGGCCTCACATGTTTGATTAATGCCTGTTTTTACATTACATGAATATTATATTGGTGTTATGTATTTCTGATTGCTCGTCATTCTCAGTCTTACATGGCAGAAAATCATTTTATTAATGATAATAATGATTAACTTTATATATCTGACACATTTTAAAACAAAGTGCTTTACATGGTTAAAAGAGGAATGAAGACAAGACTACATTGGCATAAAATGTAAATTATATATTAATAAAAAACATCAAAGTAGTATGAAAAATAGACATTTATTAAAAAGAAAGTCAATTGTGTGAGTTTAGAGTTTTCAAGGGTTAGTTCAGATTCAGCAAAGTCGCACAATAACCCAAATAAACTAACCAATCAAGCAGCAGTAGACCAGAAACTCCTGTGTTCTTCAAGGTAAAATTGCTGTTTTTATCAATGGAGTCTGGTGTCTTTACAGGAAAGTATAGACAAAGATATTAGTTCCTCCCCCACATAAACAAGGCTGTCTCATGTTCAGGTAAAGTGGTGAAAATACTCTAAATAAAGTACACTAGAACTGATTTTGACACTATGGATAAGTACCTCATACACCCCAGTTAAAAAAAAATCAAAAGGAAAACTGACATAATTTTAAGGTTATTTTGGATCCAGCTGAACTATCTGAGTGTTGCATTCTGGGAGCAGAGACAATATGTCCGCTGCACCGCTGAGCCCACTCACTCCAGCATTATCCTGCGGCCCCAACACCGAGCCGGGATGGAGGCTGACAGAGCACGGGACAGCTGCAAGGCTCGTCGCTATGCGCTAAATGCGCGCTGAAATAGCCAAATTAATGGAAGGGGCTCAAGTCCAAACCAGGGTTCAATACCGGGCTACATTTTAGTGCTATGAGCTGTCACCCACTCAGGCAGACGTCAATATTTACTGCTGCCATGGCACACAGACAGGCTGCAGGAAGGGGGGAGTGGCAGCCATTTTTGGGTGCCTCTCACTTCCAGGGGTGACTGGGTGCCAGCTGCAGGAAATCCCCCTTTTTTAGTGGCACGTTGATCCTCCACCTGGGGACCGTCGATTCCTAGAAAGAGGCCGGATGAGTGGAAAGTCAGCAACAAAAGGAATCTATGTGTTGTTCTCTCAGTCTGTGGTTGTTTTCAGTCTCTTTGTGGTTGTTTTGCCCCTTTTCATCGTTCTCGTTTTGCATCTCTTTGTCGTCTTTCTGTGTCAGTTTGTGGCTGTTCTTTGCGTCTCCTTCTGGCTGGTTCCTGGGTCTCTGAGAGACATTTTGTGGGTGAATCCCCCGGTCAGGTTCAGTAATCCATCCATGTATATATGTGAATACATATATATTATATATTTACCTTATTCAACGGTTATATCTTGCAAAATATCTTTAAAGGCCGATTTCTTCTTCTTATAATTATTATTTCTGAACCTTATTCATCTGCAGAGTCTTGCAGAATGTATGGGATTTTACAATACATACATCTTTAAAGGCAAATTTCTCAAACTATTTTCTTTTTTTTCTCTTAATTTACTCTCATATTTTGACAAAAAGAAACATTAGATTTCTGTTCTGGAAATTAAAAAAGATAACGCCTCCTTTTCTTATTCTCAGTAACCAGCTGAAGAAGTACTTTGGTGAGGTCTGTTAGGTAACATTTCGACCCTGTTCACCTGTTGTGTCTCCAAGGGTCATAAAAAAGCAGAATATTTGGACATTTCACAGGAAAACGGTGGGACAGAGGAGCTATTTCTGGATCCTCACACAAGGATATAAAAGGTAAGACCTGTTGCCTTGAATCCCATTTCTCCTGACTTACAGACCCGCGGGCCTCACCGCTTCTTCTCGGGGGAACAAACACTTTTCTGCCTCCATGAGCCCAATCAGAGTTATTTTTTTCCCCCCCTCTGTTGCCATGGCGACCGGCTTCTGTATACCTCACAAAACCTTGTTCGCGCCCCGCTCGGCCTCTCCGCCCACCGGGGTTTAGCAGATCCTCTCCTTCTGCTCAGGGAAACTTCAATTACCGGCAACACTTTTTCAACCACCGCAAGGCCTATTATGGGCAAATGAGCCGCCACGGCCGGCCGGGGGAACAGCATCTCCTCCCCTGTAAATCTGAGAGCGTTGTCTCATGCTCACGGTGCTGTGACAAGACAAGGTCAAGGGGTCGCGCCTCCAGGTGATGTGTTTCCATAAGGCCGCGGAGAGGAAATGCACATATATGGTGTGGTCTTTATTTATTGCCAGCTCTTTTACTGGATGACTGCAGACTCTCCTCCTCCTGGAAGCTCTGCACCTCTCGAGCGCTGTCGGCCTCTTTAGTGGGATTAAAGCGCCTCGGGTCTTTGGAAAACATTATGGTTTTATCTGCAGCAAAATAAGTTAGAATGTGATTGTGTTGGGTTTTTATTGTGGGATAAAAAAAAAGGATAAAACAATAACAAACAAGGACAAGGACAGGAACAGTAA
>CAFUXE010000997.1:15651-27820 GCA_903364295.1 Serranus cabrilla | reverse complement strand
TAATAATAATAATAATAATAATAATAATAATAATAATAATAATAATAAATAAAGTTAATTTAGGTAGAAAAACAGAGTGAGATAATTTTTGTAATTCATTCTTAATTAATAAGAAATAATAATAAAAAAAATAATAATAATAATGATGATAATAATGATCAGTTAATTTAAGTAGAAAACTGAGTGAGGGAAAAAATAGGGATTAATTAAAAATAGTGATACCATCGATGCTACCACAGCCGGGGCCCCTTCACTGGCCCCTAAATCAGTAATCTGAGAGCGTTTAGCTGGAGCTGTTTGCGGTCTGGACACTGTTAGATGACAGTTGGCAGCACAGACGGGTTGTATGCTTTAGCAGGCTGCCGAACAGAGCAGGAAATCAGCCACGATTCTGCGTCCTTAACTTGTTCCTACGCAGACGGGTGACGGGGAGCCCGGCCCCCACTGACCCACAACACAAACACAGCTCTATCTAAAGCTTATCATCCCACCCCCGGGGTCCTCACACGGCTTCCTCCGTCTCCCGGCCTCTGCTGTAGATATTGGCACTGTCAGTCTTCAGCTAACATCCCTCTCGTTTATCTGTCGGCTAATAAACTCCTCAGACTTGTCACATATAAACTGAAAAGGGAAGGGCAGCAGAAACACAGGGTGTTGTATTGAAAAGAGCAGATCGGGCTCTGGACCGGGTGCGTCATGTAATGACTCCTCCATTCGTCACTACAAGAGCATTAGGGGGGAAAGTCCAAACACCTACTGTACGGCATCAGTCATTCCAACACAGACCTTTCCTCATTCTCTGCCTTCTCTGCTTCATTATACAACAATTTCTTACTGATGACGGATCAGATGTGAAAGTGAAAGGGGTAACTTGTAGTGATAAAGTCAGAGAAAATGGTCCCAGTACACTTAGCCACTGTGGGGTGCTGCTGTGTGTATTAGATCGTTTTCAGAAATAAGGCAATTTAACTTCAAGACAGCGAGAACTGCAGCACTTTTCCTGCTGCTGCGGGCCTTACAGAGATAATAATAAGGGACTTTAGACCGTGATGGTTGGAGTCACTGATGTTAATTGACATAATGTACGTATATACAACTTAACCTCCAGCATTTACATGGATTTATTTGACCTTTTAAACCATCTTTCTTCATTCCTGACCATTTAAAGTAATTTCGTAGCCTAAAACTGCTGATTTTTAACAAACTGTAACCACTTTGTTGTCAGTGTGCAGCCATCCAAAGGGCTGATAACAACCTACTGGACCTACTAGCAGGTGGTGCAGGCCTTTAATCACTCATTCTCATGGATGATACGCCCATTCAATCACGTGATAATGTTACAAAAGAGTTGGAAAGAAAAGCTTCAATAAATGTCAATCAATTTAACTTTCCATAAATTTTCCATAGAGAGTTAAAGCTTCAATATTTACAGGCCTGTGCTGTAAAATAGGGAGATAAACGTCTTTTAAATCTGCGCTCTCACACACATGCACAGCACTGTGGTTTCGGCTCAGCACGCGGCCCCGAGGGGAGTACACATTCCCGCTGACAATAAAAGAAGCCAGGTGCCTTTTCACCCGTGGCCGACACTATAAACACCAGTCTCGCTGTAGTAAATGTCAGGCATAGGTAGGCACTGCACACATGACTCACGCCACTGTATACAGATTCCCAAGATGCTATCTATCTTCAGTCCTGCTCTGACCCGGGAATGGCCCTGCCGCTTCCCTCCTTTCAGGGTAAGACTTTCTCTCGTCATCCTTCTGCAGGATGTGTGAGTGTCCCTCTGAAAGCTCTGGAGGAGAAGCAGCCTGGTACAGTTTTTCACCCTCACATCAAGATTTGTTTTTGTCGACAGTACAACCATGGCGAATCTTGAGAAAGCTGTTCGGCGCTAGTTTCCTCCCACAAACTGCAGGATCAGATCAACATTGTGGTCGGATCAAAGACTCGTCTCTTGTGTACAACTACGGTTTGATCACTCGATGTCCAAAAAAGCTCACCACTTCCTTTTTCCCATGTCACGTCCCATTCCCAGACCCTGATCCGAAGCTCCTCAGCCCCAAGCAGCACAAACCACAAGACCTCTGTGGTTTGAATAGCTTAAAACATAAGGGTTTAGCAACACCAAAGTACAGTGAGTTTGTGTTTTTGTTTGTAAATTGTCAGCCTGTAATGCTGGGAAATTAATTCTCTGCTCTGATTTCTGCCAGACAGCATCTGGCTGGTGATACAACCCTAACCCCCAGCTGAGACAATGATGTCACACTTATTATTGTGTAATTCGTTTCACCAACACTGGAGGGGTCTGTTGTGCAGGGATTTAGAAAAGTGGACTAGTAGGACACTGAATGTGGTTGTTCTGACTTGTTACAGCTTATTGGGGGTTTAATATTATATTTTCATATATTTTATGTATGTGTTGTATATTTTATATTTTAGAATGATGCTGGGTGCAGCTTATCACTATTTCTAGAAGCATCCACGCAAAGAAACTAAGATTCCTACTTTTTTATACTGTGTTTATCCCTTTTCCTTTAGTTGGCAGCAGAACTGCTTCTTCTGCTTTTTGTTGTTTAGACACTTTCCCTCCTCTGAACATGCAGTTTATCTTTTCCAGGTAATATGTCAAGAAAATCTCTGTTTCCAAATGTTCCCAGATTGTTTGTTTTTATAGACAGTCTGGATGGTAGATAGTGTTAGAGTGCAGAGTTATCTCTTTTAAAATGGCACTTTGTATTGTGGATGTTATGTAATGAGGTTTTTATGAATTGTTTTGACATCTATTTACTCTACTGCTGCCATAATAAAAGAGGCTGCCATGTGAAGTCACAACCCAAAGACCAAAATAACTATGATGCACAAATGATGATTTATTAATAATTGTAGTTTATTAATAATATTTTAGGGTGACCACAGTTTGAGCCTATTGAACGCTTCTTTTAATACTTCATGCGGTCATTAAGTTTTTTTATGATTTATTCTAAAGCAGTTTGAGCTACACCTCTTATATGACAGATGCTTTTTTTTATTTTTTTTAAATAAAATGCATCATTATTAATAGAATTTTGGCATTTCTGCACATAAATACCACATAAAATAAAATGGCACAGGTCTTCCATTCTTATTCAAATATATTGTAGCCTACGTTTTTAAAATCATATTTGTATATTTTTTCTATTCTTTAAGTCGCTTTATCACTATATGATTTTATTGATAATTTCCCCTTCTCTTGTGGCCCATTTGAAAACCCTGTTGGCATTAACTGGATTCTGATTTAAAGTTGCCTTTTAAACATTTTTTTAGGACTCAATGATACACCCAATAGCTGTCTGCTTGTTGTCAGTCAATTACAAAAAAAATAGTAAATTTTAGTTATTAAATTTATATATTTTTTGAATAAATAATAAACGTATTTCTATCAATAAATGCAAAGTTTATTCGAACTAAATGTAAAATGGAGGTAGAGCGAGTGCAACTGTCGCAAAGCCTACCACAAAGCACACAGCAGTGTCGCGCAGCAGCCCCTGATGTTCGCCCTGTGAAACCCCGTCGGTCTCTCCGTACGGCACCCGAGCTGAAGACGGTATGTTTCTCAGCCCGATCCGTTAAAAAAGACATAAATGACACTTATTCACTGTTTTCTAAAGTAACTGTTGATCCCTGTGTGTTTCAGAAACATGCCAGCTAAAGGTCCCCTGCAATCTGTCCAGGTTTTTGGACGTAAAGTAAGTAAAATATAGTATAATATTCCACGTGTGGTGTTGTGGCTATCCTGTCCTGCTAGCACACTTTAGCTAAAGTAGCTAACATGATGAGGAGTTGTACGTAGTTGACACCGATTTACGCGAGTAATTCGGCTTTTTGGGAGCCGTAAGCGTCCACCATCTTGCTATAAAGCTAAATTTGTGTTGTACATAACAGTAAAGCGCCTGTAAATCCGTTGCTTTAGCCATCTGTCGTTTTCACTGTGTTCCGGCGTAGCTAGCTAGCTAGCTTGCCTGGTTGCTACAAATGGCTGAGCTTCTGATGCTTTATGGAGGATAACAACGTTAATTTTAGCTCAAGTTTGCGCATTCAAACAAATATATCTTATTCCTTACGAAATAGAAAATGTCAGTAAACTTAATCTATCATGTGGACTTCAAAATTACTCTTCTTCATTTGACAAATGTTTGAATTAAAACCAGGCGCAAGTGTGTATTTAGTTAAACTTGATTCATGTTGAAATATAGATAAAAGAAACTTATCTGGTTGTTTTTCTGTCATAGAAAACCGCCACAGCAGTTGCTCACTGCAAGAGGGGGAATGGTCTGATCAAGGTGAACGGCAGACCCCTGGATATGGTGGAGCCAGCCACCCTCCAGTACAAGGTGAGTTCACATCAGGAGGGCCGATGGAGGGCAGAGCCTTTAAACACCTGTAGTTAAAATGTGGCTATGACATGAGATAAGCACTGCAGCATGGGAGTCACATGTGATCTGTTGTGAACATGTAGCATCTGAAGACAGTGCAAGGGGAGGCCTAATGTCCTCCTGCTACACAGCAGTGCCATTTTTCCATATCTGAAACCTTAAAAAAGCATGTTCAAATAGGGTCTAAAATGAACACCCAAGTAAATCTTGTACTGCACTTTTATTTCATTTATTTGTTGAAATACATTCGACCATCACTCCAATTCCTGGTAGATTTTCTGTCTGTGACACTGAATCAAATTATGTGGAAATATTGTGCAGGTGTTTCATTTTTGCTTCATGGATTGGTGCAGCTATGTTTATATACCATTCATCACTGCAACTGCATCCGTTAGACAAATTGTTAACTTTTAATATGGAATAGGGTCAATATGTTGAATTTTTTGCCTTTACTAAAAAATTGTGATTGCTCTGAATGCTAAAAATATACTGGCAACTATATTAAGTACTCAATCTAATTTATATCCTGGACACGTCACTATTGTGTAAAACACAAATGTGTATTCTGGCTGCTGTCAGTTTTCCTCTTCGTTTTCTTTACAAAGTGTTTGACGTTGTTAAATGCTCTTTGCAGCTTCTGGAGCCCGTGCTGTTGCTGGGCAAGGAGCGTTTTGCTGGAGTTGACATCAGAGTCAGAGTGAAGGGTGGTGGACATGTTGCACAGATCTACGGTAAGCAGAAACTCTTTTACTTCATATGTATCCATCAACAGTTTGTGTGTTTTAGGATTTTGTCTCACCTTTGATTATTTTTGATTTTGTCTTCCAGCAATCCGTCAGGCCATCTCTAAATCCCTGGTCGCCTACTACCAGAAATGTGAGTATCACAGTGTTCAGTGATGATTATTCAGTTTTCTTTGAGTGATTTATTCTACCAGCACATATTGCCTCTCACTTGGCCTTCATTTTTGTAGAAAGATGTGAGACATTTGAAATGTCGTGGTGTTCTTCTGCAAACTTTCTCATCCACACATTTAACATAAGGTGGTCTGACCTGCTCAGTTACATTAACTGATGTGTGAAATACACTTAAGTTATGCCAAATCAGGATTACACTTGAACTTGTCTGCTTAAGAAATATTTTAACCTGCCAGTCCTAAACTGTCACTGTGAGAGGTGTGTGCTGTATTAAGGATTACAACTCTGTGCTGATTTTTAATGTTTTTTTGTATTGGGAACAGTGATTTGGTAAAGTGATCACTCTGGGTTCAAGAGTAGTGCACATGACTAAATGTCTGCTACACAGCAGGACTGCAAGAATTGCCTTTTTTAAACTATTATTTTGGTATTTGTGCAAATTTAATGACATTTTGTCAAGTGTAAAAGGATGCATCTTGCTGCATAACCCTTCAATATACCTTTGATCAGGATTAAGATCCATGTTTAATTTTAGGATCGACTGGTGCGTCAAAGAGTTCCTCAGTCAAGTCTTTATAGACTCTGCAATGTGTTTGCAATTTGATGGAAACAGTTTGTATTCCCTCGAGTTGGTGTCAGACAATTTTGTTGCCTAGCCGAAGTATTTTATAGTGGTAGGATGATTTCATGTTTTTTTTTTAAGGGGTTGACTCTCAGTCTTAGTGCAGGTTTTAAATTGGTATTGAATTTCTCTACATGCTTCGGAATTTGGATGAATTGTTTTTCAAATCTAGTGAATATTTATTTAATTTTTACAGGGTAAAACTTGTTTTGAGCAAACAAATAAGTGAGAAAGAACCCAAATACTTTCAGTGTTACAAAAAATCATTTGGATGCATCTGAATTTACACAGTCCAGTTATATTATTACATGAAACATTAAGTATTATGTACAGTTCAGCTTTACTGCCCCCCTAAAGATAACAAGGATGCCTTAAATCTTAGTCCTTCCTGCAGGGTCTGAGTTTGCACTTTAAATAGTGAAGAACTTGCAGAATAACCTAAAGGTTTCTCCTCCTGCAGATGTCGATGAGGCCTCCAAGAAGGAGATCAAGGACATCCTGATCCAGTACGACAGGACCCTGCTGGTCGCCGATCCTCGTCGCTGCGAGTCCAAGAAGTTCGGTGGACCTGGAGCTCGTGCCCGCTACCAGAAGTCCTACCGTTAATCCCCCTGTACATTTTCTTAATAAATTGGAGGAACAAAGAATCTAATTAGTCATCTTTTTTTAAGTCTTGTACTCAACTGACAAGTTGAGTACAATGCACTTTAAGTTATTTTCTTCATTATATATTGCAAAAAGAAATGCACTTGACAGTCAACTACACATTTCTGACATGGTTATGGGTATTTTTTTTGACAATGATGCGAAGGAAATATAATGCATATTTTACAAAAAGTTAAGTCAACTGTTTTGATTTCCCTCTTCAATGAGCAACATCAAGACCAAGGTTGTCAAACTGAACTTGACTTCTAGAGGGGAAAAATAATTCATTTCTGATCATTAATTTTAGTTACAGTGAATTAAAACTTAACCTCCAGTTAATTGCCTCCTGAAATATTGTTAGACAAATTCACTGCATATAGCTTCACACTTTCACACAGCCTCTCTCTTTATTGGCTCCTGTTAAACCTGCAACTCTGATTATAAAAAATCTCTTAAAATAATTAGCATTGATTAATGTCTCAAACTGTGAGATGAGACCTTGAAATTTGTGGGTTTTGGCCTGGAAAGTCCTTGAAATGCCCTTGAGTTTGATGTCCAAGCATACTGTTTAATAATGATTGTATTTATATTTTTGAGGTATAAATAAAAGATAAAATGAAGAGTAAGAACATGCACAGGCCTGTTTCACAGCATTAGCAGCACAGGTGTTACTCATCACACTAACGGCGTCCCAGAGCACCAGGACCTGAAACGGATTCAGCCCTCGTCAGTTTTATTACCGACACCTGCGACATTTCCAAAAGGTCCTCATTTATTAACACACAGTTAATGGCTGTTCACTGGGAATCATTAAGACGCTAATTATATTTAAAATGTATTATCATAAATTTCTCCAAACATACTAAAAGTTCTGCTGTGAAAAACTCTCTGTGCTTTAAACCTGCACATAAAGATGGAGCATAAAAGCTTTAACGTCCACTGAATCCATCTTATTTTACTTTTTTATTATAGTAATAGTGGTTAGAAATAGCACTTTAAAGTAAAAGTACTATTACCACATGGTAAAAAAGTAAAAGTCCTGCATTAAAAATGTATATATGAAAACAAAACAAACCAAAATGCTAATAATAGTACAATGAAAAATAAAAATAATTAAATAAAAATATATAAAATATGAAAGCTGTGTTGAAATGTAACTACCGGTAAGTACATTTGACATATTACTACATTACTTTAGTATTTACTTTCTTTTTTTTGTAATTCTCTTTTGGAAGCAAATATTACTTTATGTGAATATAAGCAGTAAAAAAATACTTTTTTAAGAAGTATTTTAAATATTTATTTTCTTTTATTATTATTTTCTACATTAAAAATGACTGAAACTAATAAAATGATCAATATAGTTCCAGCAAACAACAAACCGATAAATTATTTCAGCTGAACTTTGAGGCTTATACATTGTTAAATAGTTTATTTTATAGTCAGTTAGTTCTTTTTGGCTTTGTATTTAAAAATCTTAATTTGTAGCATAACTAAAGCTTACAGATAAATGAAAATAAAATACTTAAATAAAGTCAAAGTAGAGTAAGTAAACTCTCAAACCACTTGTTTTCTGATTGATTCAGGTCCAAATCATTTTTACTATTTCATTTTTAGTATTTGGATTCTGCATATTGTGTTATAAATATTCATAGCAACCATAGCAAATTATTATTATTATTTTTCTTAGCGTATTCTTCTTATTCTAGAGGCATTTTTAGAGGCATTTAAGTCAGAACTCTGAGGTTTATTTCATTCTGTGTCTTTACCACCTTTGTCCAGCAGAGGGCGCCAGAGGACAGCAGTGAATTATTGGTTTCTAAACGCTGTTTCTTCACCTGCAGCCATTAGAAAACTGGCTCTCTGCCATTTCACACGTCTCACACACATATATGATTAATGAACACACACATTATGTTCCACTCTGAGTCACTTTTTGCCAGAACACCCCTGAGCGAGCCCCGTAAATCCTCTCCTGGATAAATAAATGTTGACTCTGCTTTGAAATCTCTGCAAACAACATATTGTTGATTATTGTTTCAGGCTTGTGTTATTAAAAATCAGATACTGTAACCAACTGCTCATTTCACGGCTGCTTTTCCACTCAGACATGCTCAGGTGTGTGATAAACTTAATAAGTGTGTGTTTTCAGATCATCTGCTCTTATAAACTGCCCGGGTTCACGTTTTCCCCTCGAATCTCAGCAACTCTCTCCTCATTTCCTGCTGATTGCTTGTTACCGCTATGTGTTTTTCTGCACAAACACGCTCTGCACTCCGGCACAACAACAACAGGAGTGTAATGAGGTGAGCTGAGCTGAGGCCCAGATGTTGTTGGCCTCTCTGTGGGCAGCCAGCAGCAGCCGTTCCCGCTCGCCGAGCTCCCGGGGGGATCAGGCCTGTGTACAGCCCTCCAATAATCAACACAGTGGGGAAGCCCACTCCCCACTGCTACTGTTGTTTACTACTGTTTATTTTCTGCCCCTGCCTGCTGCCTCACCTCTGAAGGCCTTAATGCTGCACCGGTGACACTCTGTGCTGGTGGAAACGCTTGTTTTCTGCAGCAGAGAGTGACAACAGAGAGGAGACTAATGTGGATAATGCAGCGAGCGAACAAAAAGCGGTGGGCAAAATTGATGCCGGTGTGATGGGAAAATTGGTTTATTACTCGTTTTGCACTCAAAGTAATGTCTGTATATCCTGGATAAAGCAGGACACGACTGTTTTAAACAACTCTACTGATGGAAAAACTGCCCTTTTTACAACCTGCAATATTTGTCTCACTTTATGATCATAAAACCTGGCACTGCTTTCAAAGACTCACATTAGTCGTAGATCTCGTACTAGATTTAAAGTACTAGCATGATTTAAAAGCATTCCTTAAAGTCCTGCATTAAAAAAAATGACATAAGTAAAAGTATCAAGATATTGTACATAAAATCAGGGTTCCTACAGGTGCTGGAAATCCTTGAAAACACATTTTTTATGTAATTTTTTTTGTTCATTTCATGCACGATGCACATTCTAACATACATTCTGTGTGTTCAGACACCAACAGATATATGAAAAAATACAGGAAAACCCCCATTAAGGATAAATACCTTGTAAATAAATAGGAAGAAGGACAAAAACATGTTTTTAATATGGTCCACCCAAGTCCCCGGATAGGCAGAGAGCTGAAGCAAAGGCGGCTCATGGACTAAAACAGGCCCACCTAGCGAGCTAGCTGAGGCTAAGGAGCTAGGCTATATGCTACTCTGACGCTACCGATGCTACGCGGATGCTACATGCCGCGCCTCGTTAATTAAAGAGCTACGTGTGGACTGCTACACCAGATAATTAGAACCAACATATAAATTAAATAATTACAGAATTTTACTCATTGAAAAAACTGGAGCACAGACTCTTTGACAGAGGCGTAAATATCGCTGCTTGAAACGGCAGTGTGAAAAGCTAATGCTAGCGTTCATAGTGTACTATCATAACGTAAGTCTGAGTGGGCGTTTCCTGTTTAAAAAACCTGAAAAAGATCGCTTTATATTGGCCTTTAACTTCCATATGAAGATACATACTACATAACTTCATCCTGTAGTTAATATATATGGAAGTCCAAACTCTGATCTTTTGCTAACTTTAACCACGTAGGTTTGATGCCTGAAGCTAACCAAGTAATTCTGCTTCACAACATTAACCAAAAACAGATCATGTGACGTCAAATATCTCTTATTATCACACGATAATCATGCACGGCTTTTTGTTCCAGTGTGCGCTTTAATGTAATTTGTTGCACGGCATGTAACACATGAAAGGATGTGTGCAACATGTTGGCACCTGTACCGATTTGTTTTCCTTCCTCTCGACAAGCTGCTGCTTTGATTCACTCACTTTTCTGCTTTTCGGCTAATTTGAAAAATGAAGGGCTGCGACGCCAAATTAAGTCAATTTGAATCAGTACACAAAAGGTGTCTGAACCGCTTCTGCACAGGACTTGTAATTCTTTTGGCATTTAAATCGTGTCATTAAGTGTTCAGGGGTTTACGGCTGCACAGACACACACATACACACACACACACACTGAGCCCAGCACCTGCCTTTCCTCTGTTAACACCTCTGCCTCTCCAGGTCTCCAAATCACACAAACACTGAGGTGTGAGGCCAGGATGCATTTTGTCATCACTTGCACTTCATCCCCGCGTCTCCTCCTCGACGCCTCCACACACACACACACACACACACACTCTGCAATTAACACATGAAAGCATATGAATACACCCACATGCACGCACACAGAAGAAGCTCCAGTGCATTTGTCTTCTGTTTCCGCTCTTGTCTGCAGAGACAAAAACACAGAGAGGGATGTTCATTAACATATATTGACCGCTGCTCCCCTCCTCCTCCTCCTGTGGCGGTCGAGCCTCATCGCCCTGAATGAGTAAACAACAATTGGTGGAAGGTGCCAGCGGCTGTGGATCAGGGGACAGTAGCAGGCAGCAACAAATGTTGGCTTCAGCGGAGAGGAAGTGCAGCTCAGCCGAGCGACGCGCCGCTGTTTGGGCCCAGGGTGATAATGAGGGGGCTGCTGCTTATCTGCTGCTTTGTCCTTGAGGGGAGGTGATCACTGCGAGCATGTGTGTGTGTCTGAAGGAGGAGAAGTGGCTCCACCGGGACCAGACAAGACTTCATTTTATATCTTTGTACTGCCGGGCCAACAGGAGGAGTTTGGGTACCAGGATGACACGAAATAAGTTTTTCTTATTTTAACAACGTCAAACTTCCTAAAAAACTTTTTTTTTTGTTAATGCCTGGTGCAACAGCAATAAGCATGAAGTATAAAAATATAAGCAAAAGATACAAAATATAAATGTAAAAACATATATACAAGCAAAAAAACAGTGGCAAATCTGTGTGTAAATGGTATAAATAGTGTAAATCTAGCTGTATGAAGAGTATAACAGTAACAGTATAAATTTGTATCAGTCTGGCAATGTGACACAGTATAAACAGACTGATACTATATCACATATTTGTGTACTTTTATGTATATTATCAACAATTTTCAATCCCAGAAAAATCTGTAATTTCTATCAAGGTAACAGTCTGTTTCATTTGGTTGCTTGTCTCTTTGTGCATGTATCTTCAAGTCATAAATTTGACTTTTGTCCAGTTTAAACAAAATTTTTACACAAAATTTCAGATCTTGGTTATTTTAATATATATATATCAACTAGATGAAGATGACAGTCATCAGACGTCTGGATCTTAACTTATTAGAGAAACAAGCTGAGCAAACGATAGCAGCAGCTCTCCACCAAACTGTGTTGGAAAATCACTCATTTTTAACATTAAACTGCTCGAATCAGTGTTTTTACTCGTTTTATTCACCGGATCAGTTTGTTTCGGAGAGGAGGAGACCTCAGCGGACAATTCGGCTCCAAGTAAAACCATCCTGAACAATAAACAGGACTGCAGGGGGGTAATATTTTCAGTAATTGATGGAACAGCAGAAATCCAAACATCTGTTTTTCTCTGTTTTACATTATTGTGAATGGAACAGGTGTTACAACTGAAAGA
>CAFUXE010000997.1:0-15198 GCA_903364295.1 Serranus cabrilla | reverse complement strand
TTTTCAGTAATTGATTGAACAGCAGAAATCCAAATATCTGTTTTTCTCTGTTTTACATTATTGTGAATGGAACAGGAGTTAAAACTGAAACAAACATGGCACATTTTAGATTAAACAACCAAAAATAATGTAACAAATATCAATAAATAAACGAATAATCAGTAGTTGCAGCCCTATCGTCTTAAAGGGAAAGTTCATAAATATGATGAGAAGATGGATATTAATATAATAAATGTCGTAGTTAGTTTAGCTTAGCATAAAGATTTGAATTAGGCCTTTTTCCTGACAGGTTTTTTGACATGTAGAAAGAAACACACAGGTGTATTTACTGACATTAACGATGGCTGCACACACACACACACCTGCTGCCACTCTCCTCATCAGTCTGCACGCTCACATCCACTGACTCCAGCAGGTAAAGAAGCAAATCCTATAAATTACAAGACAAATCAGTGTGTTTCATGTTTACTACATCTGCTGACTGAGAATTCTCTCTGTTATTTAAAAATAAATCTACAAAACAACACTTTAAAAACCAACAGAGACTAAATAACCGCTCTGCAGACAGAGGAAATCACATTTAAGACGATAAGAAGTCCTTATAAATTGTGCAAAAGGGTTTCAAACTCCACTTTCTGAGAAGAGATTCGAAGTCCTTCCATGCAGAGAGAAGAGTGATTATCGAGACTTCCTCATTTATCTTGAGCCGAGCTTTGCAGACAGTTAACAGTTAGCAGTCCTGCATGTGTAAGTGTGTGTGTGTGTGTGTGTGCATAAGGAAGCAGCTTTGAGCAGTGTTTTTGATTCCTGGGATGATTTTCTGAGTTTGAGAAGGAAAACTGATAAATATTTGTCTTTAAATCGTCTTTTATTTTTCCTTCTGCACAATGATCACAGATGAGCCGCCGTCTGAATGTTTAAAATAAACATTTTTAGGAGTCGGGCATGAATGCTGATGACAACTTTAAAGCCTCTCCTCTTTATTCCAGAATCCCACGCTCCACTCCGCTTCACCCCCGCTCTTCCCCTCAAAGTACCCTTCGTTTACCGTCGAGGGCTGAGCGAGAATATCGAGCTGATGATGGATTCATCTCATCTGTTTCACAAGAGGCCTCGCTCTCCTCTCGGCCTGCTTTTGGTCTGAAAGCAGCCAGAAAAGGGCTCCGTGTTACTGACCCGCTCTGTTAGTCACACTCTCTGCAGCCAGCATTGACTCATTCCCGACGCATTTAACCTAGACTTGAACCAAAGTGGAATTAGTCCCAGTGTGCTCACACCGCAGAACCTTTGTCTCCCATTAAAATCTGCCTCTTTAAGTCTCTTTTTCTCCCTTCCTCTGTCTTCGTGGCGTTGTGGTGGCACCGCAGCGGCCGTGCACGCGGGGTGAGCCGGGTCATGCAGAGGTTTCCCCCTGGGATCTCGGCTGTAACGCCCGAGCCGAATCGGGAGGTCATAGGCTACCTCACACACCCTTCAACCTTTACCCTCCAGCTCCGGCTGCGGCGCTCTGATTCCCCGCGACAACCTGCAGAGGACCTGCGGTGATCGCCCTCTCCTCAGGGGTCAGCGCGGCCCGGCCAGGATCTATTTTAGTGAAAACACACCGTTGTGACTCCTGTGCAGCAGGGGTGACGAGATTATTAGAGTTCACAGTGATCCCAGACAGCTTTGAAGTATAGAGGTTATCTTTCATTCCTGCCACGTTTGTTGTTGTTTCTTTAAACGTCGTGATTAAAGGAACAGATCAGCTTCACCTGAGAGATGTGTGCCTTTCAAATGAATGGCCTGGTGCTCCATGAAAATGTTTTTTTTTTTAAAAGCTGTGTTTAGTCATAATGAATCACTGGTATTATCTCAGCCTGCCATTCATTTTTTTAAGCACATTTATAACTGCAGTCTCTGTTGCATGATAATTGTTGGGGATCCTCTCAGCTGATCATCATTTACAGTAAAAAGCAGGTTTGGCTGCTCTGTTATTTTATTTCTGCACGTAGAGGCTTTAAAAACCAGCGTGTGGGACTTTTACATATAAATAAATATCGGTGCCTTTGATAAAATAGTTCAAACAAAGCTGATTAAACCTATAACAGCAGTGATCAGTTTCTCTGTTTTTGCGGTACACTGTATATGTGTTGCCATATTTGTCGTGTGAACTGCATCTTTTCTGTTTGTTTACTCACAGAAAAGGAAAAATGTTTCCACACCGCTGACTTCAGTGAAGCAGGAGGATTTTTCAGTTCTGTTGTTGTTTTTGTGTCACTTCACTTTGGAAAAGTGCAGCTGCTGGGAATCCATGCTGTTAAGTCTCTCTTTTCAAATTTTCAAATGTTGCATTACAGAATATGCGGATTCGGGACGTTTCCGTCAACTGGTTTGGAGCAAATAAACAAAGCTGCAGTAACGTACTTTGGTCAGTAGATGGCAGTGTGATGTGTTGCTGTAAGATAATCTGTCAGTAAAGAAGAGAAGAAGTAGAGAGAAAACAACAAAAAAGAGGTTTTTAATCTGACAACTCTGGCCACCTACAAGAGACGACTTCAGAAATGTTATTAAATTAGGCAACTTATAATTGTTCTCTCATGTCAGAGGAAACAGCTGATCAGTGATGTGAGTTAAATATGTGCTACGTCAAAACTTGTTTGGAAAAAGTGTCTCTAACTCCCGTTTAAAATATTTTCCTAAAAAGATAAAAAAAAAACACTTCAAGCATGCCCAAAAACATTAATGTGCATTTTTGGAAGTGCAAATTTCCATTATTTCCATCAAGCTTTTCTCATGCGAATCTTTTATGGAAAATTTGTGTAAAAAGAGCAAAAAAACCCCTAAAATGGCCACATGTTAAGAAGTTTAATAGAAGTCCCCAAAACTATCCACAAATGCGATCTGTTAAAAGGTTAATTGCAGAATTTTTAACCAAGACTGTCCCAACATTTCCCAACAAACAAACAGGTACACCATCACATAAAACCACATAATGACTGTACAACCAGAAACATGTTTTATCACTTAGCATTCAGTAAAAGTTAACACCAGCAGCAGGGGGCAGGTGAATTTTATTGGCGATGCTCTCATCACTGAAGGGCCAAAGTTGGCGAATCTCCCAAAAACCTGTTGCACTCCTTTGAGAGGCTTGACCCCCGAGTCATCCTCACTTAGTGCTGTGGAGCTGCAGGACTCGGACCTGTCAGGAAGTGTTGTGAAGAATGTTACCGAGAGCGAAGAGTGTGAATTGATTGCCCTCTGACTGCTGCCAAAACCTGCGCTCAGTGTGCCATCCTGTGTGGAGTACGTGTGTGTTTCGGGGCTGTCATGCCCTCCATACGTGGAGATTTGGAGGGTGGGGGACATGGCTAATTAAACGGAGTAAAAGCTGTTGAAAGGGGCTGGACACTGCCAGCACGAGAGGACTTGACATCCATGTGTTCTTGTTTCGAGACAGAAAGGGGGCAAGCGTGACGGAAGCAGGAGGCCCAGGTTGCAGCACCCCGCCTGGCTGCCAGAGCCCAGCCATAGGGCGAGGAACTGTATGGAGGAGCAGGAGGAGGAGGTAAACGAAATGGAGGAGGGTGGTGTTAATATTAACTGCAATTCCAGACCTTCTACTACCAGTTTTTTCTCCGTTTCCAGCCAGCAGAGAGCTCTAAACCCCAACACCCTATCCCACTGCTACACATACACATACACACATTCCAGGAGAAAGGGATGGGAGCGTGACAATCGGGAAACAACGGCTGTTAGTTACAGAAAATGCATTACGGCGTGGGCCCGGGCAGCAGAGCGGAGGAGAGGAAGTGGTGGGATTACGCCGGGCTTGGACGAGGAGAGCGCGGGGCTGTTTCCTCCCCCTCTCTGTAGTAAACTGTTGAGATTTACAAGGCCTCCAGGGACACGGGTACCCCATCCTCGTCCCGTCAAACCTCGACAGCTCCTGATTTAAAAATAATCCTAAATCAGCGCATGACAGTTGTCAGCAGGGCAAAAGGAGGTCAGAGGAGCCATCAAGAGAGGAGAAAAGACAAATGGCATAAGGCGACTGGGTTCTTTTAGATAAGAGACGAACCTTGTGTGCAGTGTAAATTTAAATACCCAATCTGCCTGCAGATAAGTGCGACGTTATTGGTGTGAGCATGACACTTTTCGACACTAAAACTGATATTTAGAGCTTCCAATCTAATACTTTGCATGTAACCAACAAGTTTAATATACTTTAAGGTGGTGAAAACATCGTGCTAGTGATGGAGTTTAATATACGACACTGTCGACTCTCTTTCCAGGAACAAGAAAAACATCTTTGGGATTCTCCTTTAGTTTGGAATTACCAGACACATTACAAATATGTGTTTGCAGTATTAAGTAAAAAATTATTTGACTCTGGGGGCAATGGACAGTATTTCTGGGGTTTCTGTGTAGCTAGTGGACAGTCAGGTAACAGATACCAGGACGAAGACTTTCTTGTAGCGACTTTAGCTAAATTAGCCAAGCTAATAAAGACTCAATTTGTAATCAGAGGATAACAGATGGGTGGCCTTCAGGTAATATGTTGCCTCTTTGCTTTAAACAAGGACTCTTTATCTGTATTTAAAGCCTCTTTAATCACAATTGATCAATACTTTACTATACCAGACTACAAACAGAAACCAAAATTCTTCCAATTCCAAAATATATTCCTGTTGCTTAAACATTCTGCATTCAAACGCAGTTTATGTCTGTTAAGATTATAATATCCACTGCTTTGTTTTACTTGGGTCTTCTCTAATAGGATTAAACTCACAGAGTTAATTGATGAGCTCTTGGAAAGCAGCAATAGTGCTAAAAAGTCTGGCAGGGGAACAAAGAAGAGTCAGATGATCATAGACAAACAGAGTGTAGGGCACAGACATCCCCAAAACTTCTCCGTGTGTTAGATCAAATAACAAACTGAAGGCAAAAGTCACGAAAGATATGAAAGCTGGTTTTGATCTAAGTGAGATCTTTGTCAGGTAATGTCAAATCTAGCTGTCACATTTGACACAACTCCTGACAAACATCTCAGTGGGACGATCATACGAATCCCCAGGTTTGCCAAACTTATTTGGAAGAAAACAAAGACGAACCACAAAAATATTTTCCAAACTGTCAACGCCGTCACAGTTCACAGACTTCACGGTTCAACCTTTAGCGACCAGAGTTGCTGTGAGAGTTCTCTGTTTGTGGGTTAGAACGTTATGCTAAACTGTTGGCCTGTTTACAACCCGATGATTATTAGCTGTAACCGCCTTTTTGCAGGGTGCACGTCACTGCTCCGATATCCACATGGTCCAAAGAAGTGACCTTTCTTGTTAAGTTACTGGACTCCATTGTATTTTTGGAAAATTGGGCTGTTTGACCAAATATCTATGCATGTATCCAATTGGATTTTGGGATAATGATCTTTTGAAGTTGTATGTTTTATGCATGAAAGGAGATAAAAGACTAGAGATAGATAGACTAAAGAACATTTAATTTGTTTATCATCCCTGTGATTCTGATCTGCTTTTATTGGTTTAATCCTTGGACCACGCTACATCTTTCCACCAAGATTCCCATCAATCAGGTTTTTTCCGTAATCCTGCGTCCAAACCGACAAACCAAACCCAGACGAAAACATGGCCTAAACAACCAAAATAAAACCCAGGTTGTAATAAAAAACATAATTACCCAAGTTTATATACCACAACTCCAGAATATCAGGAAAACTTCCCCCCTTCAAGCTGCACGGAGCCCCAAATCGAACACGGTTTCTGCTCTCCTACGTCTGACAGAGTGAACATATTTCTCCCTGTAGCCTTCATAGCAGTAAATAATAGCATTTCACTATCTCCCCTCTCTGCTGTTCCAGCTACTGCTCCGTTGATGTATGTTTTTTTTTACTGCTGCAGCATCACTTCAAACCGGATGCGATCCGGCTGCCCGCCAGCCTCTCCTGTGATCACCGCAGGCCTCGGAAGACCCCTTCAACAGAAACAGGAAGCAGTTCACGGCGCGGGTCACGACCCCTCTCATTCAGCCCCATGAGTCAAGCAGGGCCCACCCCGGCGAAACACAGGAAAGTTCCGGTCCCATCAACAAGGTGTGGAAGGATATTCAGGAGGGAGGAGGGAGAGGAGTCTCCCTCTCTCTCTCTGCACATCTGTATGCATGAGTGTGTGTGAGTCAGAAGAGAGAGGCGCACATCTGTCAAGCAGTAGCCGTGTAACATTATTACACACAAGGCCCGGAGAGGCGCACCTAAACACAACTACAGCTGCATCCAATACAAGGCTGGAAACTACTGTATGAGCTGTTATTGAACAAATATCATGGGTCCCTTTGGGCTCCGAATCAGAGGCTCTGCACCATGTAGTCCAGAACTAAAGGGAGGACGTGCATGTGTGTGTGCAGTAGAGATGTCATTATCTGTGTTTGTGTCTGTATGTGTTTAAACTACAAACCTGTATGTCTCTGTATCTGGATAAAGACCGGAAGTCACACAGGCCAACTATTACAGATGTCCAGAGACGTCATCAGTGATCAGACCCCTCTATCGACAAATCTAGCGACTTTTTCTGGTTGTTATTGGAGACTCTGATGTGAAAAGCATATCGTTCTTACTCTTCTAGCAACTTTTAGGAAAGCCAATAGCTACTTTCCTTACTGAGGAGTTGGCAACACTGGACGTCATTATCTGTATTCAAATAGAAAACCGGAAATGTGCATGGTTTATACTGGAAATCTAATTTTCTAACTAATATTAATTTGCAATGTTTGTGTCCTTGATTTAATGATCAAATATATTTCCACATGCTGATAGTGCACTTTTCTGACAGTTGCAGAGGGGAAGACCTGCAGGAAATGGATCCGATACAAACCCCGGCACACCTCATGCAAGGATGATCTCCACCGGTAAGTCATTGGGACTGCATATGCATATGCAGCCGGACCACTACCAACAATTTGTTAACAAAGAACAGAGAAGCTCGGATTAAAACACAAAGAGAGGGAACATTACTTCACTGTCTGGTTGTCTTGGTATTCCAGTATATCTTTACATAATAATTAATTGTTTATTTGTATATTTATGTTCTGAATGTCATGTACAGACCCTTTATTGTGACACCATTCATGACTATGTAAATGGGGGTAATGTGACTCCATGCAAGTCCCCTGAAGTGACGCGACGTGACTGGACTTGTCCGGACTTGTCTGCAGGCTGAGAAAACAAAAGCACAGGCTGTGGATGGATGTTGGTTTTCTGTCACAACCTGCACTATTTATTTACTGATGATGCCACAAGCATGGATAGAAACATCAGAAGCAGTAAAATCAAGATAAATTCAGTGGCTTTGTGCTTATTTAAGTTAATCAAATTAAAACTATTGATTTTTTTTTTTAAAAAGAACTCTGCTGGATTCAGTCTTTCTCTTGTAAAAAGAGAAAAGATGTTCTCCTTATTGGACACAAAGCAGAAAAATAAAGTGCACAAAAAACAGATGATTCTTGTTTTCTTTGCTGACAAACTGCAAACGCTTCACACTCTGCCAATTTCTGATGTTTATGGAGAGTTGGCAGGTTTTATAGTCTGTACTGGGTGCAGTTTTAAATGTCGGAGTACATCAGCTCAGTCAAAAAGTACATAAAAGAAAATGTACTCTGAGTTAAATGCTAAAGAAACACTAAAGAAGCTGCTTAGCTTAAGTTATAAGACTGCACAGTTTTACTCCATAAACCTTAAAAAATCACACTTGCTGAGTTGATGCTTTTGTGCCAAAGATTCAGGATTTTTGGCCAAACAGAGCGCTGATGTCATGGGAGCTCTGTTAATGCTCATGTTCGGCCACATCTGATATTTCACTTTAATGGAGGGTGTTAATAGCGGAGGGGAAACATGGGAGAGAAAGGGGAAGAGATCATTTGGCTAAACAAAGTGTAGCTGTAGGTTTTTTCTCTCCCTTTGTTAAAATGGGTTTCTTTCTCAGCAGCTACCTCCAGACTTCAACAATATCTCCTCTCTGCCGACTTCTCCGATAATCTATACTTAATAGCTTCCTCTGTGAGTCTGAATTATTCTGCCTTCCCAGACATCTCCAACCTCTGGCGGGTTTATTAGCATCCCAGATAAAATTGTGAAATCAGTACTTAGCAGCAAGGCCGTTACACACGATAACAGTAAAGCCTATTAGAGCATGTTGGCTTTATATAGAAGCCGTGCCCTGAGTAGCAGTTTGAGCTACACTTGTCTATATATTTTTTATGTATTCACAGTGAATCAATTGCAATGCTGACAAACTTTGTTTTTGCTGTCATTTCAGCAAAGTCCCCAGTGAAAAGATTACGGGGATGTACGTTTCTGCAAACCGCAGCTACGTTTTCGGCATACTTTGGCTTCTGCACGTGTCACAGTCTGCCCAGGTCCTGTGTGAAACCTAAAGGTAATTTTAAGTTACTTCTTTTTAAGTTAATCTGTAAATTAATACCATAAAGCTGTGTCACATTTTGTCAAATCTTTATCGTAACTGCATCCAGTAGTTTTGCTTCTTTGCCTTCTAAGTCATGCATGCTAACGGTTGTAGCATGTGTTAGCGCAGATAAACACAGTTTAATCCACTCTTTATACTATTGCTCTTGTTTTCTTTGGTTTTAAGCAGGCAAGAACACCTTTGAAACCATTTAAATACTAAGAATCACTGTTACAGACTAATACACACTGTTGAGAAACCTGGTGTGCCTGGTAATGGTCGCAAAGATTGAGAAATTGTTGTTGCTAATCACTTGCTAACAACATGATGTTAATCAGCCTCTTTCATCAATATCTTCCAAGATGTATCTTTAAAGTTGTTTTTGAGAATGTAAGAATGTATAGGCTCAGGGTGCAGTCACTTATTATTCGATGAGATGGTTACCAATGCATAATTTATTGGTTTAATTTGAGTTTGAATGTTTATTTACTTCAAAAGGACTATATTTCATTGCAAAATAATGGTTAAAATATTATAAATAATGCAACTAAATTATGAAAATGTAAATCCTATCATATTATACTATTACAAGAGTGAAGGAAATGGAATAAGTTATTATTTTGCTCAAACATGTCAGCACTCAAATGAGCTTCTGAGTCACCTTTTAACTAAGAAAAAATAAGAAAATTGTGTATTGTCAGAATTTTTGGGAAAACTGCGTAAAAAGGCTCTTGAGGAGAAAAATGTCCACTTAAGAACGGTTGGTTAAGTGAGGCCGGATGTTGTGTTTCCAGCTCTTTCTGCAGCCCATAAGTGGGCAAAATGTAACTTTAAGTGATTCTGATGAAAAGCTTGTTTTTCTTTATCTCACAGTGCGAATGTTCACATGATATAAACTGGCTTCTAAGTATTTCCGTCCACGATCTGCTTTACGGTGATAAGAATCATCTTTTTAACAAATGAGCCAGCTTTTCTCCTGTTGAATTTATCTCTTGCCGGTTCTGGTATTTGTCCTTTTGCCAGCTGTTTTCTTTCCTGAGGTAAATCTCTATAAATCAATGGAAGTTAATCTGCTGAGAAGATTGTGTGCTCGCTGTGGCTATGGGGGCACTCGATCTCCATTGGTTACAGAGCATCCATCAAGTGCTCAATGAAGGCTCAGCGGAGCTGTGACACCCCGATCCCCTCTAACCCCATCACCCCAACCCACCCCCGAACCCCTCCTCGCTCGCACTTCTTCATATTCTTCTCTGGATAATTAGGTTATGAAGATCGATTTATTCCGACGAGATAAAGCACGAGCGCTTAAAGAAATGTATTGTATCGCTTGTTATCTGTTGGTAAGTTTCACACTCCATATCCGCTTTTTCTTTATCTTGATGTCCTTTTGGCCTGGCGGTGAAACGATTCTTCCTCCCGCGCTGTCTCAAGGGCGGCGGAGCCTCGCTGCATTGGAAAGTCGATCTGATTGCCCCGTCATTCATCATGTAACTTTAACTCCGGGGGCACGCTGAAGTGAAGTGAAGACTTCTTTTCGGTGATATAAAGCTGGGGCTGCATGGGTGCAAATCATCTCCGAACTCATTGCAGGGGGAGATGGGTTTTGAAATTCCAGGCGTTCTGCGCAGGAGCGTCTCTGTGGATATAGCTCACCTGGTGCATCGGTTTCAATAACACATGCACGTACGCACTCATAATATACACTCGTCATTTATCATACAACTCTGCAGAGTACTGTGTCACTGTAATTGAAAAGTTTCAGGGTATATGTGAGGAAAAGACCGAAGAGCTAAAAAGGGGGAGTTGTGACCCTTGTGGGGAGTCATTTTAGAGTTGTTTGACAAACAGAAGAAGAGACTCAGAGAGAAAGATAGAAGCAGACTTTCCTGGGTTTGAACCCCGGATGACCCTGCAGTGTTTACCCAGGTTTGTGCTACTGCTCCTCCCGTTTTACCCACCGTGCCAGACCTCCTTCCTCTGCAGCTACTGGCCATTTCCCAGGTGAAGACCTTTGTTGACAAGCAAAATATTTCCTAAACTAGATGACAAATGTTGTAGGAATACACACTGGCGTTAACACCAACTGCCCAACAGGTAGCTTGTTACCTCTGGTGCTCCATGGTGATGCTTTATTTCAATATACAAATACACATTTCCTCTCATTTATGTTTGCATCCATCATTTGTTCTTATTTCATTAGAAGCCATTGACTTCTGGGATTTATCCATGGTCGTAATGAAGAGCACTATTACCGAAATAAGATAAAAACATTTCCCGTTTACTTTAAGTTTAGATAACAGTTCATCTATTTTCCTACCGCTGAAGTTCTTCTTTCTTCATTTGCAGCGACGACTTTCGAATTCTTGATCATATGCCAACATCTGCCCTTTTATAGTGCTCAGGAGGCCTTACCTCTGCTAATAAACAGTTATTATCAAGTGGGATTCATCATTCAGCACAGCTGGGTAACAGCAGATTTGGATGATTAGGAACGTTCGGTGCATCTTGGGTTGATTTCTCTTATTTTATGAGTTAATAGGTACCAAAACCCTGCCAGAAGATTTTAATTCCTACCACTTAAATGCTACGCTGATCTTGCAAAGATAAGAAGAGGGTTTCATGATAATGTGTCTTTGACATTCAAATCTCTCAATCAAAGTACCATTGCTACCGACACATCAGGACTTTGAGCAAAACATATTTTTATGAGCAGTTTGACTCTGGTCCTGGCGTGATAATTCTTCTTCCTGTTGTGGCGCTCCCGGTGAGATCATCATTCTGACATGTACATCGTTGAGCTCCTTCTTCCTCGTGGCTCAGGAGGCTGTTTTTTGAAAGCAGGCCAGCAGGGACCACACGGGGAGAGGCAATCAGGGCAAAACATGTCCGACAAACACAACCAACAACGGCTGACGTCGCCTTTCATCTGCTTCAACCCGACACAGAGAAGGTGGGAGGAGCGCTGAGGACAGCTCAGTGCAGGACTATCTATCTCACAGGGCTAAATAAAGATGATGAACTCAGGGTGCTAATAACCTTCGGTGCAGAGAGTAAAGATGTGCATTCCTTTGTCAAGCACTGGTGAGAACGGGTCACGCAGGTCAGGCCTGGACGTTGCTGTGTCTAAGTGCCAAAGAGGGGAATCACTCAAAGATGACTCCATTCCCTCCTATTGTTCATCATCCTGACCGTCCTCTTTCCACTCCAGAAGCATGACTCAAAACTCAAGTATCGCCCCCAAAGGAACTCCTCACTCGCAAAGAATGCACAAATGAGCGCGAGGGTCTCAAACATCGGCGCTGCTCCGTTCAAACAATGTTCGAACACACAGACAAAGCTGGCTTGATTTTCAGCCAGCAGCGGAACTGGGCTGGTGGGAAACTGAAATGATGTCTAATAGCAGTTTAAAGTTTCACTTTGTGTTTTGATAATTTGAGCGGGAGCCAGAGGGTGGTTTACCTCTAATGTGCTGGAGCCATGCTCTGTGATGGGCTCCGGTATGGTGATTAGCTGGGGGGCTTAGAGATGAACCCCGGGCGGCGCAAGGTTTCAGCTCCCCGCTGGCGTAAACTGTGGGTGGCAGGGAGATAAAACACAAGGCAGGCTCGGCATTGTTTGTGCTGCCTGTTTGTGGTCCATGCAGGGGCGTGTGTGCAGCCCTTATGTCTCTGCAATGTAGCACAGGGACGCTAAAAACCCTCCTACACAAAGAACGAGGTGTAATAACACAGCTTTTGTTTATCCAACACTTGCAGCTTGGAAATCCAGTTTCCATTGTCTGCAAAAAAGATGTTTTCAACTCATGGAAAAATGCATTTTTACTGAAAATATGCTTGCAAAAATGCCACAATGCATCATGTAATTATCCACCTGGGGGGACTGGTCTTCCCCACAGGAGGTCCACGGTTAAGTATGGGGGGTCCCGCTCCACCTGTCCCCCTGCCCCGAGCACTCAGGGTCAGCCAGCAGAGAGGTGGTCCCGGCCTGGCTCCATCCACACCACGAGCCCACCCTATCAACGCTAAACAGTGTGAAACAACACATTAACCAGCGGCCTGTCCAAATGTCAGCCAGGACGAGTGGCTTTAAAAACGACCACCACACATCTCAGTTATCTAGCTGTGTGGTCTCCACGTGAAGATACGTTGGCACATTTTTTTTTTGTTGGTTTGTTGTCGTAACCTGTGCGTTAAAGCGTCTGCTGAGCAACATGTGAGTCACTGCTTGTTGGAAAGTAAAGTTGGAGAAAAATCTATTGGAGAGGAGTTTGTTTTCATGAGACAATGCCTGCTAAATTTAATGAAGGAATTTATGATGTTTGAGAACGTGTTGACTCCGTCGTCGGCATTCTCTGGAGGTATATTCCTGCCAACGAAGCTTAGCAAACACTGCAGGGATTATACAATCAATGATTCATACGCAGGTGCTGCCAGTTGTTATTTACCTCATTTAGAGTCCAGAAGACGCCGCTGATATCATTCAGAGCTGATAGTGCTGCTGTGTGTGTAGGAAAGCCTATGGACGATAGTGCTTTTATAAGAAATTTATACCATAAAATCACATTTCAGGCCAATTTTAGAGCAAAAGGCCCCAAGGCTCTACACTGAAACCAAACTTTATTTTGTTGAGGCTACACTGCAGCAATCTGCTTCTTTGGTTATTCTTGTCTGTGCAATCTAAACTTTAAGGTTTATTTTCTAAAGAACAGTAAAAAAAAATTGCCTGTGCAGAAAAAATATTCAAAGTAATTTAACTTTCTGATTTGTAGTTTTGCTTGAGGAATGCAATGTTCTCTCTTGTTTCAGACATTAATTTCACACAAAAAGGTGATTAGTTGGCACCAGGTTGAAATCTTCTTTAGGAAATGAGGGATTTGGACTCAATTATAGAGGGGAATTACTTTGAACAAGTGTGTAATCCTCCCTGTGAGATAGTTTGGTGTCAATTCAGACGATGTTAGTTTGAGTCTTTAGTTTGCAAAATGTAAAAATGTTGATCTGATGTTGAGCTTCTGTCACTCAAAAAGACAAAAACTTGACAGGACACTAAAGTATCTAATAAAAACATCAAACCACCATTACAATAAGTCAAGTAGTTTACTTAAAGTAATAATCAAAAATACTTTACCCCTTATAAAAACTTTGCAGTATTATGGACTGGGTGTCTGTGGAGACATTTTCAGAACAATTAAAAAACACAAACCTGCAGTTACAGCTCATCACCATAGGTGTCGCCAAAGAGAACAAACAGGAAATATTTGTCATTTTAAATACGAACTTGAGTTACTTTTTGACTGTTTAGATTTTAATCCACTTTATACTTCTATTTCAGCCGAAAATATTGTACTTAGATGCTGATACTTGTATGGAAGAAAGTTGCTAGTTTTGTTAAAAATTAGGATTTTACACGCAAAACATGATAAGCCTATTAATGATGCTCTATTGTCATAGATTGAGCTACCCAACTAATTATGAAAAGTTTAAATTAGCTCCACCAAGATCAACTACAACAGTAAAATGCTCTTTAATGCATCCGTACTTAAAGGAGGCAACAAGTAGACGATTAAACAGATTGATCAGTAGACAGGCTGCTGATAGAGCCAACTTTAAGCCACTTTATCCATCACAGAACGGAGAGAAAACAGATGGAATATAGCCCTATTTTATCTGTTTGGCTTGTTTCACATTTCACAGCAAAATTAGTCCCTTTACTTCTAGAAGTTCTTCTTCCAGTCCTGCAAACCACAGAGGAATAATTTTTTTTGTCTCTGTTTGGAGGAGAAAAGGCTCAAATGGCGGAGGTATAATTAAACCACATTTTCTTGCATAATTTAGTAATCTGTCAAGAAATTGTGTCTAGGAAAAGTGATGCAGAGGCTGAATGTTAATTAAGTAAATTATAGTTGACAACAGATGGTGCTTACTAGAGTAAATGAATTCATATTGACTGGCAGTGACTCATCTTTCCGTATAGATTTTGATACTTGGACAAAGTCGTGGTATTCGGGCATCTCCGGCATTACAAGTTCAATACAGCAGGGGATTAATATTGCGACACTTTGGTGGTATCGTGCAACCTAAACCCTCACTACTGTTCCACACATAAATCTCACAGAGCGTGACTAACCCGGCGGTAACAGGAGCCGGGGCCGGCGCTCCCCGCGGACCCCGTCCTGCATGTCAGTGTTTTAGACGCTCTGCTGTAAGGCCCGGCCCCCAGAACCTCCCTGGGCCCCCGGAGACCCTGTGAAACCAAACAGTGAGGTCAGCTCTGGGCTCCCATCTCACAGCGAGGATTACACACACACACAAAGAGCTAAAACCACTGAGACTGAACTTGGATTAAGTCATTAAGGCGATCTCCTAAAACCTCAGCCAGGGACTTTCTCTGTAAAAAGATATTCTCTTCTTCTCACAGCAATTGATTTTCTCTCTTTAAACAAAGCTGGCGGGCCTTTTCTGACCTTTATTTTGGATGGACAATTAATTTCTGCAGAGAATTACAACTCATTATATTCTTCATTAACCTTTTTTCTTCTGCAGCAGCTCAATAAATGACGTCCCAGTTATCTCTCCACTACAAGACAAAGGAATAAAAGTGCAAACTGATGCATCCCTATCAATAAAATTACACCCGTCGGACCATTTCCCTGCATGCACCTGCACAACTATTACACACACACTGTAAAAACGATAACTAGCAATTGTTGAGCACACAAATGTCTTTTAATTCATCTGACTCAAAA
>CAFUXE010000996.1:111892-153245 GCA_903364295.1 Serranus cabrilla | reverse complement strand
AGAGCTGAGAGCTGAGAGCTGAGAGCTGAGAGCTGAGAGCTGAGAGCTGAGGGCCACACCCTGAAACCCAGCAAGTGTTTGTTTGTGGAGGGAGAGGCAGACACACAACCTGTTCCTCACCACCGCAGAGAAACTCACACAGAGGAACAGCGGGAAAATGAAGACAGATAGACAGACAGATGGATATTCAACTTCCAACTTTGCCTGTTCAAAGCTCCCCAAAAAAAGGTTAAATATTGTTGGAAAAAATGCAAATAAAACAGAGTAAAAAGTGTAAATTTTGTGACACCTTTTCAGTTCAAAGCCACATCTGAGCTGCAGAGATCAAAACACATCCAACAACTGAACAACTTCAACAAATTCAACAACTTCATCCTGCAAGAGAGAGAAAACTCCTCCAACAGATGCAGGAACAACACATTTATAACCACCTGTGCAGCGTGAAAACATGTTAAAATGAGCTCGTGTTGCGTTCAAGGACTCACCCAGAACAGCAGGTTGAAGAAGAACAGCAGGTACTTGATGCACTTGTTCACAGCCATGGCTTCAGCGTGTCTGAGCTCCTTCCTCTCGGCGCTCTGATCCCTCTGATGCAGGGCGACGCCCCCGAACACACACGGAGCAGCCGGCTCTACCTGTTTCCTCTGGGAGGGCGCGTCCTTTTGTCCTTCCTCCTCTCCTTCCCTCCCTCCTCCTCTCTAGGTGTTTTCTCTCCCACCTGCTCATTTGCATCCTTTTTGTTCCATAAAGCCTCAAAAACCAAAACCCTGCACTACATTTGATACCTTTACTGCAGGAAAAGTACTGAAAGTATCAGCTTCAAAATGTACTTAGAGTATCAAAAGTAAAAGTACTCGTTATGCATTTTGATGCTTTTTATTGTTTTCAAAGTCGGGATAATTTTAACTACACCTACTACTTATTCAAGCTAATATATCTACAAAAATATTAGTTTTAATATACTTAAAGAACTTAAAGTAAACTAAAGTTAAAATACTAAAGTTACATAAAATAGAAATACTCAAGTACAAATACCTTAAAATTGCCATTTTAATCCAATACTTAAGTAAATTAACTTAGTTTCATTCCAGTTCAAGTCAGTTTAATTACAAAAATATTAAAGTTTATTCAAAAGTTACTGAAGTTAAAGTACAAAAGTATCAGAAGTAGATACAAAAGTAGAAGTACTCGTATTGATGCATTTTATTGTTGTCAAATCTGGATAAGTTTAAATACTTAATATACTGTTGTGTGCTTTTATTTGTTTTCAAAGTTACATAAAATGGAAGCGCAAGTACCTTAAAATTGCACTTAAATACTTGAGTTATTGAACTAATATTAGAAGTAAATATACTTAAAGTAAAATAAAAGTCCTGCATTCAAAACTTAAAGTATCAAAAGTAAAAGTGCTCGTTATGATTGTTTTATAGATTCCAAATTTATTATTAGATTATTATTATTGATGCATTTATGTAAGAATTGTTTTAATTTGGTAAATATAGAGCTCATTATAACTACTAAAAATACAAGGACACACAGAGGAAAATGTACCTGAGAATTTAAAAGAAATGATCACAAACTAACAGGATGGAAGATCTCAAACTGAAAAACACCTGATTTTCATTTTTAATCTTATACTTTTCTGAATTGTTAATCTTGACACTTTAAACTTGTTTAACTAAAACAGCACCAACAGTCTGAACTGTGTCTCTCTGTCGCCCCCTGGTGGCCGCGGAGAGACACTACAGTGAAGGCGCCTCCTTCCTTCCTTCCTTCCTTCCTTATTCTGCCTGTAAATGTTCCTCTGAGCTGCCGACAGTTGCCCTGCTGCAGGCAAATACTCAGCGTTTCTACCAAACATCTCACTGAACCAGGGTAAGCCTCGACTCCACCCGCCTGTTATTTCACCTTTATTTCACTGTTTGTCCAGCTGATGATAACACAACTGGTTTTACAAGAGTTTAAAAACTGGTTTTCACCAACATGCTTCACAGTAAAAACTGTAACCGACGTTATCAGCCCCTTCAGCAGGTCTCTGCCTCATTATCTGCACACTCAGCACAGGGTCAGTTTCCTTAGGTTTCACTTTCACTTCTGCTGCGTTTAGGCGCCAAAACAGCTGTTTAGGTTTCGGGAAATTAAAGGTTTGTGGTAGATTTAGAAAATAAAAGATTGTGGCTTTTATCTTCAAAGGACACATTCTCATTCAAGGGTTTTTCTTTATTTTTCTTAGATTTTTCACATTGTAGATAAATATTGAAGACACTTAAACTGTAATGGAACTCGTGGAATTATGTAGTAAACAAAAAAACGTTAAACAACCAGAACATGTTTTATATTTTGGATTCTTCCCTGTAGACTTTAAGCTTTTGTATCGATGGTTTCAAACACATTACGAAGGAAAGAAAGTCCACAAACTAACTGGAAACTATTCCAGGTGAGCAGCTCATGAATCTGACTGAGAGAATAACTGAAGTGTGCAAAGCTGTCAGCAAAACAAAAATATCTGAAATATAAAACATATTCTGGTTTGTTTAACACTTTTATGTTTCCTAAAAAATACCATTTGTGTTCTATAATAGTTTTGAAGTCTTCAGTGTGAATCTATAATGTTAAAAATATTCAAAATAAAGATATGTGTCCAAAGTCTTTGATCGGTACTGTCGATAAATTGGGAAAACTCCATATTTAGGTAATATAAGGACGCTTTTCCAATCCAAACTTTAGGGCGTTTCAGTCAAACTCGTTTGGTCGCTTGTGAACGATCCAGTCGTACTCTGATTTGGACCAAACCACCCGGTCCCAGACCACTTATGAGAGGGGGTCTCGGTCCTCAGTACGGATCTACTGCACTGAGAACATAATCCAGACTTCTGCTGCCGTCGTTTGGGAGAACACCAGAGCAGGTTTCCCGCCGGTAGAACCAGGAAGTATGTCTGCGTTCGGCTTCGTGTTTATATATTTAACTGCCAACTTTCCAACCAATAAGAACAAATGCTGCGAGTATATTTCCAGCCCTCCACAAAACACTATGGCACTGTGAAAGCAAACCAGACTAAACACGAAAACAAACCAAAACTATCTCAAGCTGGAAAATCAGAGAAAAGTCAAGAATGAACCATCTTAAAAAAAGGACAAACACGCGATTTTTATCATTTCAAACTTTTTTAAACAACTCCCTTTTGAATTGTTAATCTTGACTTGGACATTTGCTGAAGTCCGAAGTTTGATTCAAAGGTTTTCGTACACGCCCGTCTGCAAACCTTTTATTTCTGAACTGTGAAACTAAATACAAAATGAACATAATACATCCAAACCAAATGGACTTTGGTTGTGAAAGCGCCCCAAGTAAAAAGACTAATATGATACTGAATGTTTGCATATTGTGGCACTTGTGTTGTAATAAAATTACATGCAAACAAATGATGCACATGTCTCAAACAGCGTGAGATAAAGAGAGAAAGAGGAAGAGGAAGAGGGGGAAAGGGGTGTTTGTCTACGTGGCAGAGAGAGGGCGGGGAGAACGTGTGGGTCTGCAAGAGCCGGAAGTTTACGTCTTTATCTGCCGTACAACAGCTTTTCTGCGTTTATTCTGCTTCCTGAAATACTCCTCCTGCATCAGAGGCTCTGTGGACATTTTTAACCTCTTGTTGGGACTTCCTGTGGTCGATGGTAATCCAATCTTTAGTGTGTTTCTTTTCACAGGGACCAGCTGCGATCGGTCGGCGTGGATGTGCTGTTTTGGCTGTTTCTGCAGAAAGGTTGAGCTCTGGTCATGGATTCCTGTCCTGATTTATGGAGTTAGTGTGGGGTTTGTTTGGGAATGCCACATGCTTGTCAGGCCAGAGTAGTTTCTTTCATGGCTTTGTTTTAGTTGGTAAGAGAGGCGAGTTTGTCAGAGGTATTACAGAAAAACCACTGGCCTGATTTTCACTGAACTTGCTAGAAAAGTGAAGCTCGGAGGAACCCGCTCAGTTTTTAAGTTGCATTCGGATCATCAGAAAAATGTGTTAGCAATAACATTCCCTCAAATACTAGAAACTGCTGCCAACATGTTTAAACGCTCTGAGCAATAACAGACTGCACGTGTTCTCTGTGGTGCCCTGGTTGTTTCCACATTAAAGGGATAGTTTGGATTTTTCAGTTGATGTGTTAGCTGCAGTTTGGAGAACCAGGGCAGCCCAGAAAGGAAACAAACGGATGTATTGCTGCAGACGGAGACCCACCAAAAAAAACAGTTTATGTGTCTGCCATATCAACAACATGTCCACCGTTTCATTTGGCTCTTTTTCTCAGCTGTTCCTACGTACAAGCGCACTAATATGCTTTGAGCACCGCTAAAGATCAGTTGTTCAAGAAAAAGTGGTGGGTGGGCTTTATGATGTTTATGCAGAGTGTGTTGGCCCTGGAATAGCTCTGTGTCCTTATCTAGATCTAACCAGCTCACAGGAGATTTACAATGAAAACATTTACCTTTATGACCTGAAACCTAACAAAGGGATGTTGCCAGGAGTCTTTCCTTAGAGTCTTTTACTTCATTGTTTGGTTTTTAAGGCCCGCAACTTTACTGTTTTGGTTAAGTCTCACTGCTCTCATCAGCGTCATTGTTTTAGCTGTTAGCTTGTCGTAGTTACCAACGAGCCCTTCCTATTTCTGCAAGTGTTTCGAAACAAATGTTTTGCAAAGACTCGTGCCCCACTTTTAGATGACGAAACAAGAACTTCTTTTGAAGCAAACTGAGCTCCACCTCTGCACTTTCTCTCAGGTCTTTTTGTCTATTATTTTGGTTTTTCCAGCCCGTAACGTTGCTGTTTTGGTTTAGCCTCACTGCTCTCATCAGCATAAATATTTTAGTCAAAAATCTTTGATAAGCACACTGTATGCTACATGCCAAGCACCAAAATTTAACGTATTTTCTTTAAAATTCCAAAGCTTTTTTTGTCATTTTACATTATTATAAATGTCAACATGACAACATTTAAATGAGGTTTTGTTAGTTTTGGACTTGAACCTGTAAGTTTTGGTTTCATTTCGGCTCTCTGTTGGATGCTGTCCAGATTCCTTTATCTGTAAGCCAGTCCCCAGGCTGTTATAGGACACCGAGTCCAGAAAGCTGTCAGATTTTAAGCTACAATCCATTTTCACATCAGCAACACAAAGTGTTAATACATGTGAAAGTTGCACATAGAGCCTTTAAACCCTGGTGGACTGGCTCGTCAGTGTGATGATTCCAGAGGCTTCCAGCAATTTCTGCCAATTACTTCTTCCTGTTCCTGTTCTGCTCTGTAGCCAGGCAACACGCATTGTGTCATGTTGCACCCTGCGACCTGTTTCCAGGTGCATTTGTTTGTTTAGACTGATATGATGTTACCAAGCTGTCCGTTTGTTTTTGACTGTCGTCCTCTTCTTTCAACCTGCTCTGCTCTCACGTTTCTGTGCTGTGGTTCCTGTTTTCTTCTGTACCTGAACTGTGATTATTTAAGGTATACTTTTACTGTTGAGCCTGAACTTTATATTTCTGTCCATGCTGTATTCACTGTCTGTTGTTCATTGTGTCTATCAGTGTGCAGCGTGGGAGCACAGCTCATTGGTTCGTCGGGTCTGATGTCATAATACTGCTGTTTGATTTGACTGCAGTCGGACACGATCGACTGAGAAGCAGCAACGTCTGTCAGGAGAAGGAAGAACAAAGAGTTTAACAGGTGAGTTTACCAAAGAATGAATGTCCATTATAACTCATTATAATGTGAGAGATAAGAACGTTGTTGTATTGGAGAAATGTAATGTAAAGAATGTGAAATACAGTCAGATCTTGAAATGTTCCCTTACAACTATCTGGAATGGGTGAGATGGGACATGTCAGAACTAGCCTCAGTTCATAGAAAGCATGGAGGTTAGGTTTCCCCCCCTTTTTTTACTTGATCCAGTTTTTAGGCTGTAGTAGTACAGACTGTGTTTTATTTGTCAAACTCATATCAACTAACAAATAAGAATTGTAAAGACATCTAGCTGAAATATTTAGCAAGTAACTTTAACGTCAATTACTGCTGACAAAGATTAGGAAAAACCTGAGTAAATGAGTGGAGAACGAGTGCGAAATTGGCGAAACAAGACTTGAGAGCTAAAATAATAATAAGTTATTACAGTTATTCTTTAACCGTCTCAGGAATGTTACAGAAAATATAAAAAGATTATTTCTTGTTGTTCCTTTGCATCTCATCTCTTGAATGCTTCCTCGCAAACTTTTATACATCAGCTGCTGGTTTCAGGCAGATTAGAGTAGGATGTGGTCTCAGTAAGTAACTTTAACTGATCAATGCACAACAAAATGTTAGAATGTTGGGTGAGCGTTTCTTTGGACACCCAGAGTTCATGTTTAATGTTTTGGCCTATCATTATCAGGCTTCATGTGAATGCCAAGGCTGTTGAAGACATGACTGAGAAAACTGATGATATGTACACATAGTATTACAAGCTTACATGCTTACATAAGCAGCATGACGCCATAAGAAGTACACGGTTTTCACAAAATGTAATTATTTCTTACAGGGAAACAAAATGGCAAAACTAAAAGAGGAGCTGTGGAAAACTCTGCAGGATTTAAAAGAAGAAGAATTTGAGAATTTCAAGTGGTTCCTGGGGCACGATGACACCGAGCAAGGATTTTCAGGAATCCCAGTGGCTCAACTGGAGAAGGCAAAAAGGGAGGACACAGTGGATCTAATGGTACAAAGATATCGGGGTCCTGGAGCTTTGAAGAGAGCCATGAAGATTTTAGAAAACAGGGGCAGGAACGATCTGAAGCAGCGTTTACAGAAGTTCAGCTTGGGCCCAAAGGGTAAGTTAGGGGGAGGTAAAAAAATCGGACACGCTGATCTCATAAATATTTACAGAAAAGTGTTAACAAAAAATGTAAAGACTAATTTATTCTGGTTCGAAAGTTAGGCTTGGATCGGAGCATCTCTAATTAATAATTTGAACAAGTAAAATTAGAGATCTGTTTCTGTTCGACTGACTAGATGTGTCTGTGTCTCTTGTTTTAGACCTCAAGAGCCATGACCCTGCACCTCTCAGTGGTAATCATGGAAGAAAGAAGGCCAAGCTGGAGAAGGCAAATGCTGAAATTAAGCAGATGATCCAGGAAAGAGAGACGAAGATCTTGGAAATCAGACGCTCAGCAGAGTTCAACAGTAAATCTGCAGACAGACATATTGCAGACAGTAAGCAGGTCTACGCTGTTTTGCAGCAGGCTGTGGAGAGAAGTCTGGCTAAACTCATCGAGGGAATTGAAGGAAAACGGGAAACGATGCGGAAAGAGGCCGAAGGAATCATCCAAGAGCTTAAGCGGGAAATCTCTGAGCTGTCAAAGAGAAGTGCTGACATGGAGGCGCTCTCACACACAGAGGACCACCCCGACTTCTCGTCTCTGCCACCCACAAAGAACTGGACAGACGTCAGTGTCCCTCCGCCCAAATTTGGGGGAAGTGTGGGTGTAGCCCTGAATCAGCTGGAAGAAATATTCAAGAAAGAGAAGGAGAACTTGATAGCAAAGGCCAAGCTGAAAAGGGTCCAGCAGTTTGCAAAGGATGTGACTCTAGATCCCAATACTGCAAATCCCTTTTTAGTTTTGTCCGACGATGGGAAAAAGGTCCACTGTGGTGACGTAAAACGAAACCTTCCAGACAACCCAGAGAGGTTTAACCCTGCGATTAATGTCTTAGGAAAGCAGAGTTTCTCTTCAGGGAGATTTTACTACGAGGTTGAAGTTGAAGGGAAAACCTCCTGGGATGTAGGTGTTGTCAGAGAGTCGATTGGCAGGAAAGGATCGATAACAGCAAGCCGTGAGAATGGGTTCTGGACGATGTGTTTGAGGACTAGAGAAAATCATGTAAAATCTCAGCTGAAGAAGGTGGGCGTGTTTGTGGATTACAAGCTGGGTTCAGTCTCTTTTTTTGACGTGGACTCTGCAGACCTTTTGCGCAGCTTCACTGACTGCTCCTTCACTGAGAAACTCTACCCGTTCTTCAGCCCCGGCCGCAGTTACAATGGTAAAAACTTGAACCCTTTGACCATCTCTGCTGTCAGTTACACTGATTAGATTTGATCAGTCATTCATTTGGAAACTGATTCTGTAATTTAGGAAACCTCACAAATTAAAGTTATCAGCAACTGATGTTGTACAACAATGGAGAACATGAGGGACATGAAACAGTAGGAGAATGGATGTGATTTGTTTGTAGTATCTAGTTGTGCCACTAGGTGGTGCAGCTTCCTCTTTGATGAAATGGAGTTACAGCTGCCTTGATCTGCATCCTGCATGATGAATATTTTGCAATAAAGCAAGTGTGGAAAGTCCGTACCTGTCTTTGTCTGTTGGCTTTCCAAGTAAGCTTCTGTTGAAGAAAGTCCTGTTCACAAGTTTTCTGTTGTAGAGTGAAGTAGATTACTTGTATCCAGTGAGCCTGTTACTGAAAACAAGGGATTAAAACAGGAGAGATTAGGATTACAAAGCAGCTCCGGAGAAAGTTGATAAATAATCAACACTATGGTAAGAATACACTATGGTAAAGAACAAACAATCAATATCAACAAGAAAATATTCTTATCATCAACTTCGTGGAGGTTAAAATGTCTATTTTTCATTTGCATTAAAACGTTCTAGTCTATCTCCATTAGTGGTTTCTACTGAAACTAATTTAATTAACTAATTTTTTAACTGAATGCACAAAAGGGGACAACCAAGTTAAATTCATAAACCAGGCAACACTTGTTGTTATATGGCATTAATAGAGTGATGTAGGCCTACAGACTGTAGTCTAGATCTAAATAGTTCTAGCTCAACTTAGGCCCTAAAAATCACCCTTAAAATGGTAATTTGTATATAATGACTCACCTGTTTGACTCACCCTTGTCGACCAAAGCAGTCCCAACACACGTGTGGTGCTCGTCTTGATCGCTATGGACGGGGATTACTTTCTAGCTAGCCGGCTAACATTAGCCTGCTATCACTAGTCCGGATAAATAACATTGCAAACAAACAAATGAAATGAAATGAATAATACCTTTTTTTTTTGCCGTGTTGGTCACGATAACCCCGCCCCCAGCCCCTGACGTAAGTGGTCATTGCTTCAAGACCAGCAAAGACAAAGAAATGTTTTCCTGGCCAAGAACCAGTTCTTTGGCAGTCAACAGGCAAAGAACTGGTTCAAGATTTGGCTCCAAACTGGCCCTGGAACTGCTTGGGTCGAAAGGGGGTATATGATCCCAGACACCGGCCACAGTGAGACCTTAAATGAAGGATCTATGTACTGTATGTGCCAGGTACGAGGCAATGCTGGCCATTCACTCACTGGGTACCTCAACAGTTGAGGGGATAACACGACACTATTTGGTAAATCTTTTAGGCACGGGCCAACCACTACGAGCATCTGTTTGGAAGCCAGAAATATACACTATATACCTGGGCTGGGTGATTTTACTAATAAATATAGCTCCATTGTAATAAAAAATACAAATAAAACCCAATACCCAATAAAACTACTTGAACGAAACTAACCTTTGTGTAAACCAGGCTATTACAGGAGTTTTGCAACCAAAGTGTCACAGTTTATAAGTGACAGCATTAATAGCACTGCCGTTTCATTTTCTATTTCTTGACAATCATTGCCAGAAGTTTGATGTCAAATATTAACACATTTATAAGCAGATAAAATGAACCAGGCGCTGCCTGTTTCAAGTTAAAAGATAACAAATGGTCACGTGTGACAACTGTGAGAAAAAAAGAAGAAAGAAGCAGTTCATTTTCTGAAACAGGAAGTTCAAGAGTTGATGCCATGACCACACGTCTCAGCGACTGAGGGCCATAGCCCTTATATGGCCATGCTTTGCATACTGAGAATGATCGAGATGTGTTGTTCACCTTTCTACATCTGAAGGACTCTGCTAAACTGAGCTGGGTGAGTTTTTTATAATCTGATTTTCTCTTAATAAACACGTCTAGTTTCTGGTGGTTTTGCAGGTGTAAACCTTCGTCATTGTCGCTGCAGTCTCCTTTGTAATTTGAGGAGATAAAGAAAAGGGAAGTACTGTAAAATTGCGTGAATTTTAACGGTTCTCAGCTGTGCCACAGAAACAGAATTTAAGTTTAAACTTTTATACATCAGCTGCTGGTTGCAGGCAGATAAAAGTAGGATGTGGTCTCAGTTAGTAACTTTAACTGATCAATGCATAACAAAATGTTATAATGCTGGGTGAGTGTTAAAGACATGACTGAGAAAACTGATGATATGTACACATAGTATTACGAGCATATGTAATCGTCCATTGTTTACATGTATTTTGTGCTTACATAAGCAGCATGACGCCATAAGAAGTGCACGGTTTTCACGAAATGTAATTTTTTCTTACAGGGAAACAAAATGGCAAAACTAAAAGAGGAGCTGTGGAAAACTCTGCAGGTTTTAAAAGAAGAAGAATTTGAGAATTTCAAGTGGTTCCTGGGGCACAATGACACCGAGCAAGGATTTTCAGGAATCCCAGTGGCTCAACTGGAGAAGGCAAAAAGGGAGGACACAGTGGATCTAATGGTACAAAGATATCAGGGTCCTGGAGCTTTGAAGAGAGCCATGAAGATTTTAGAAAACAGGGGCAGGAACGATCTGAAGCAGCGTTTACAGAAGTTCAGCTTGGGCCCAAAGGGTAAGTTAGGGGGAGGTAAAAAAATCGGACACGCTGATCTCATAAATATTTACAGAAACGTGTTAACAAAAATTGTAAAGACTAATTTATTCTGGTTCAAAAGTTAGAACGAATCAAATTTGGCACATCAGGTTACAATCTTCATAGAAAAGGTAATGTTATGAAACTGTGGGTCATATTGCAAAGGCCTTTATTTTTACCATTTGACTGGCAATGCACCAGTCCTTAACTACTGACCCAATGTTTTTTTGAGCCAAGTGGGTCTGGCAACGTGGGTGCAGGACCAGTACTCAGGTATCCAAGGCCTTGTTCAGGAGAGGGAGCCAGACTTTCAATTCCATAACAGTTTGAACTTTCAGGATACTAAGGCCACAATTGTCAGAGAAGTCAAAGTATAATTGATGTTCAACAATTTCCAACAAATGCACCCCGATGAAACTAGTTCCTGCAGTCCCTATTCTCCCACATGATTACATAAACCAACCTCAAAAGTTGTCCTACTTCAGCGTGATTGATGCTTCCATTAGTCAGGATTTTGGTTTGACACATGACAGGCACCAACCACCTCCTGCCTTCCCAGCAGTAGAAGCCTTGAAGGGGGCCCACTTGAGGTTAATGTCACCAAACTATTCACGAAAGCAGAAAAAGTTTATCTGCAACTTGTAGCTGAAGAGCGTTTTATGTGCAAGACCTTCATAGGTGCGTGGTCACTCTGTCAACTTCCACAAACATCTGATCCATTTTATAACCAGATATAATCAAGTCTATGAGAGACACACCCAGATCCAATGATACCACTTCACATTGGTCATCAGTTAACAGTTAACAGATCTCCGTAAGACTCCTCCGAGGCAAATGGTTAATCAAAAACAGCACTTTGGCATGGACAGTAAAGTCCTTATCTATCACAACACACAGCTGTGCTGCTTTTCCTTAGGATAAACCCCTAGAGAGTCACAATCAACCCACGGGCTGATGAGTATTCCCCTTTTCCTTTCAGCTTCTGTTGAGGTGATCCTAACTATACCTAGGTGGTACTTTTCAATATCCCTCACAAGACATTAGGTGATTGTTTAATACCCACTTTTCCTGAATATACTTTGGGGAAACAAACAACTTGTAGTTCTTAAGTTATCCATTATTAAGTCTGTCTGTTCCGTCTTGTTTCAGATGCTGCTCAGAGAGAAGAGTACAAGAAAAAGATGCCCGAGCTAAAGTGGGTGCAGCGGTTTGCAGTGGATGTAACTCTGGATCTGGATACAGCCCATCCCCAACTTATCATGTCTGATGATGGGAAACAAGTGCATCATGGGGATGTATGGAACAATTTTCCAGACCACCCGAAAAGGTTTACTCCATGTTATATTGTCTTAGGAGAGCAGAGTTTCTCTTCAGGAAGATTTTACTACGAGGTTCAGGTTAAAGGGAAGACAGCCTGGACGGTAGGAGTCGCAAAAGAGTCAGTTAAAAGGAAGGGAGATGTCACACTGTGTCCTGAAGACGGTTTCTGGACTGTGTGGTTAAGGAATGGACATCAGTACACGGCTAAAGATAGCCCGTCAGTGCGCCTCTCTCTGAAGTCCCATCCTCAGAAGGTGGGCGTGTTTGTGGACTATGAGGAGGGTGTGGTCTCTTACTATGACGTAGATACTGCAGATCTTATCTACTTCTTTACCAGCTGCTCCTTCACTGAGAAACTCTACCCATTATTCAGTCCCTGGGCTAATGAAGGAGGGAGAAACTCCTCCCCTCTGATCATTTGTCCTGTCAATCTCGACAAGTAATAGTATTTTCCGGTGGTTTCAGTTATTCTGGTTGAGTAGACTTGATGGGAAGTTGGCCAGAGCGGTGTTGCAATCAAGTGAGTTCGCCAAGCATATTTTACACTGTACCTGTACGAACAATTCATGTCTATACTGTCTCATTTTAAATGATCCATCCATTTAATCACTTAGACCCGAGAATAACTCCAATGACATAAAAGTGAAAGTGAAAACACCTAATATATTATGCATATTTTTAATATTGTTGTCATTTCTTATTAGCTTATACTTTTTGACTGAGTAATTGTCTTTTATTTTCTCATATTATGTTTATTGTTATGCACCAACGGGTTAAACCCGTTGGCAGTAAACCTGATTCTGAATGTGACGACTGAACAAAAAATTCTGCTGAATGTTGTTTTGCTATGTTTGTTTAGAATTTATTTTTCTCTTGTCTGTATTTACTACAACTGCTATGGTAACACAACTTGTCTTCTACTCGAGAGTGACTACGATTGAACTAATTCATTCTTTAGGACTGATGCTTCAATTCTGTTTAGAAACACCAGAATTAAGCATTTTATGTAGGCAAACTGTTTAGATTGATACAGACACTGATACTGACAAACACAAAGGTTGTATGATAAAAAAATACAAATAAAGTTTCTTTCTAAATGAAATTTGTTATTTTTTTCCAAAAACACTCTACGCTTCTGACTTTAAAGAGCTGAAAAGAGCTTTTTTCAAAGGTATATTTTAGGGGATATAAACTTTTTCAAAGAATTTCCTGAAAAAATGTGTGTGAAGGGTATGATTTGTTGTGTTATATGAGGAATTTATACTTTAGTTTCACATTACAGACGGGTTGGGAATGGAAGCTTTGAAACAGTCCGTTCAGTTTTAATGCGTTGCAGTATAGTTGATTCATTTTAAATATCAAATGAGCTTCAGTGCAGTTGATCAGGGTGCAAAATTAACCAGTTTTTCAAGTTAAAATGATAAATAATGATTAATGATTTTAATGGCATGTGCACTTCAGCTGCTAGGTTGCTTTAAGCCCTAAATACTTCAGATAACATAAGAAAATGTATGAAAGCTAAATCACACTAATAAATATGCTTTTAACGATTGACATCATTCGATCTTTTCCGTTGAGTATTTTTGATTCATCTGCAGGTTTACTTTGTGCAGGTTTGACTCTTACTTCACAGCTCAGGTTGGAATTGAATTGCTAACTAAATGCACATAAAGTGCTTTTATGGGAAATGCATGTTCTTCAAATGCTCATAGGGTCACAGGCAGGAAAAGAGGAACTCACACTTCCTGTGGTAAACCGCAAACCCTCAAGGCAGATTAAAAATGAATCAGGAAGTAGAAGAAGTCAAAGAAAAGGCTAAATCTATCACTGCTTGACTGAAGATCACAAACCTCTGGAAAGTCAAAGGCTGGATTGAACAGTTTCACTATATTGATCCTATTTCTACATCTCTTCTACTCTGGATTCTACTCGGTGAGTTTAACAATATTACAAAATAACTTCTTGTTTTGAGAGATACAGTAGAAAACCCAGAGAAGCTGTTGGGTTTTAAAGTGTAAACTTAGTCCTCTTTAACTCTGCAGTCTTGGGAAATCAAAGGTCTGTCCTGAAATAATTATTATAATTCTTTATTATTACACATTGTTTACGTTTGTTGAAGATTATTTGATCTATAAACTAAATTTGAGGCAAAAACAGACAATTAAACCAAGAGTAAGTATAAGTTATTATTAAGTTCCTTCACTACTAAGGATAACCAGATCAGAATTAAATGTCGTTCGTAAAGATTATATTATTCTGAGACGATAAATGATCGTCTCTGAACGACCATTTAGTTTGCAACTATCTCATGTAACAGGTGCAACACAAGAGTGCGGAAGATGTCAAATATGTCCATTCTGGGCACATCAACCGTAAGACGACGTCTAATAAGGCAAAATGTCTAACCTGCAGACAGACAGACAGACAGACAGACCGTCAGAGACAGTGGAGAGTTTAACGGTTAAAGAGTCATATTTCCCTCAGTAGTTGGTAAAGTTATGAAAGAGTGAGATGTGATCTGGGATTCATGAGATGCAATAAGACAAACACAACTCCATATGAATGTTCATTAAGTATTAAGATCTGAATGTTGTGATAACAGCTCGTCCTCAGCCACCGTTAACCATCCAAACGGACCAAACATCATCAAGACTCAACATTTCCACCAGGAAGCAGAGATGGCGAAGCTTTCTGTGAAGCTCTGGAGAGCACTGCAGGAATTAAACGACGCCGAGTTCAAGAAATTCAAGTGGTTCCTGAAGCAGGACGACATCTCGGTGGTTCAGCTGGAGAAGGCCGACAGGCAGGACACCGTGGATCTGATGGCGCAGAAATATGGCAGCACCGGCGCCGTCGAGGAAACCGTGAAGGTCTTAGAGTCGATCAGCAGGACGGATCTGGTGCAGGGTTTGCAAAACTCCTGCCAGGTGCCAAAAGGTGAGCTGGGGGAAAGATCTAAAAATGTCCAACTACCAGGAGGTTATGGTCCAGAAAACAGCGAACCCAGGGTTCATTTTTTCGGCAAAGTTATAAAAAGATGCAGGTAAAACACTTCTAAATAGATCCCCACACACTCAGAACAATCAAACAAGACCACCAACCAATCAGAGCAACGAAATGTTACCCCCAACCAATCCTAGCACTGAAACTTGGCCCTCTAACCAATCAGAGTCATGAAACGACATCTGCTAACCAGTCGGAGCAATGAAAGCTGACATCAACCCAATCAGACTTAGAAACATGACCTCCAACCAATCGGAGCAACAAATCCAGGTTGGGACAGTCCCATGTCCACTTTCAAGGACAAACATGGCAGTTAGGTGACAAACTTTCTCAAATGCCAGGTTAATACTTACTAAAATATGTTTGTAAAAACATTTTGAGGCGATAAATAAGCAACATAGTAACCAGATCTTGTTTTGATTTGATGAGCGCTGCCTGCTTTGAGAGTTTGATCTGAGTTTCCTGCGATTTGTCGCACCGGTCCGAGTGACCAGACTCGTCTGCCAGAGCAAATACAAATGATGTTGGCAGATTTGTCTGGTTTCCAGGCTAGAAACATGGCGGTGCAACATGTCGAGTCTGTAGGACTCTGACTCCTATGTAGATATGAAGGGTTTGTTCTAAGGAAACATAAAACAATAAGTAGTTTAAGGTGAAAATACACTAATGAAAAGGTACAATATCCTAAATCCAACATACTGGACCTTTGGGTTTGAAGTTAAACAATTAAAAACTCTTATAAAGTTAAATGCAGCTATAACATCTGACTGCACAATAACAGTCGTGTGTGTCTTCGCCTTGTTTTAGACCTCAGACCTCTGGACTTCAAAGAAGACAGTGAAAGTAAGACGGTTGCAGTGGACGAGTCTCTGGATCCTGAAACTACACATCCCAACCCCATCGGATCTGGATATCGGGATAAAGTCCACTTTGGTCTCCTATTCTACAACCCTGAGAGGTTTTATAGATGTGTTTGTTGGAATGGGCAAAGAATCGATCAGAAGGAAAGGACGAACCACAGCGAGTCTTGAGAATGACTGAATGACTGAAGTCCCTGTGCTAATAAGGCTCTGGAAAACAGAGATCATGGAAAAATCTTGGTAACAAAAAGATTTATTTACAATGTTCAGAATATGATAGAAGAACAACTTTTTCACCTTTTACAGATTTCTGTCTGATCGAAAATAAAATAACTTACTGAAATAAATACATTCTCTTCTGAGATTCAAAATAACTTAATGTTTAGTGCTTCATCCGGCTGCAGCTGCCGATGGATTTACAAAATACAGTTTGCACAACAATTTCCAAAAAGTAAAATAAAAAAAATGTAGAATCATTCCTTCTGAAATTAGCTTTGTTTTTTTAACCAATCCAAACTCATCTGACACATGAAGCTTTAACAACATAATAAATACAGAGTAAGTAAGACGTTTTACACTGAAAACTCTGGGAGAACCGTAGAAATCATAACCCCAAACTGTAGGTCGTCTCTCTCAGCGTCAGTACGCTGTTCTGAAATGCTGGTTGACTTTGAAAACGGCGATGTACAGAGTGAGGCTGATGAGGAAGAACTGCTTCTGCTCCTTCAACCAGACCAGCTTCATCTTCACCTGCCCCTCGGAGTTCTGGAAGTCCATCAGGAAGTGTTCGCCGCTGTAGTCGCTGGACAGCTGCTTCTCCGCCTTGGTGATGCGAATGGGCGAGCTGACGCACCAGAACGGTTTCTGGAACTCGTCCAGCAGAGTCAGCGATACGATGCAGCAGTTCTGGGCGGTTTTTCAGAAAACAACCATCATGAAATGAAAAAGGAAGTTGCCCCTCTTCTTCCCCAACAACTGAGCCAAAACAAAACTAACTTTGCTGAGTCGTCAGTTAAAACAAGATGTTTACAACCACAGCGAACTTGCGGGTTCACTAACTGAAGTCTCACAGCATCAGTATTATTCCTTATTCTTACCATAGAGCTCAACTAGTTTTAATCTTTTATAATAACGGTTTGTTTATTAGCATAGCTAGCTATATGAGTATTCAACTGAAGTAACTGCTGAAAATTACAAAATGGTGAAGAAATACAGGATTTAATTTGAGATAGTTCACTACTTTACCTCGAAACCATGTTTTTTAGGCTTGAATTTCCAAGTTCTTTACATCAGAAGAAAGAAGCCAGCAGGAAACAAATATGCCATCCGTGCAGGGAATGTAAACAAACCCCATGGCCAAGAGACAAGACCATACCCTGACCCAACACCTGTCAGGTACGGGATGCATTTTAAACTCCTACCTACCACGTTTTAATCTCACTACAAAAGCTGACCAGGCTTTTCTGTTGAAGCCCCATAGAATAAATTCCCTACCTGAGGAAATCAGGTTAACATTCCTTAAAATCACAAAACAGGAAGTCTTTTTTTCATTGTATTTCTGTGGTTATCCAAATATTTAGATTTCCTTTTGGTTTCATCCTGATTGTATGTTGCCTTGTCCTGTAAAAAGGTTTTGTGCAACATGTTGGTTGTTTATGTAAAGCACTTTGTAACTTCATATAAGTACATGTATGATTATAATGATCTTCTGTACTGAAAGGTGCCAAAGAAAACTTTTGGACTGATGACACACTCAGGCCTAAATGCCCACATTCATGTATTTTTCCGAAACAATAGTTTTTTGTTGTTTTCTTTAACTTGGATTCACTGTGTTAGTATTTGTTGTTAAATGAGAGAGTGATGTTATTCTTTAATTCTGCTTTTATGGATATTTTGGGCCAAATTGGTTACCATCCCTTTTGTTGATACGTTTGAAACTTCACCCTCCTTCACCCTAAGTGGAAGACTTATAAAAAGACCAAATGTACCAGTAGATCTGTCGACTCCCTGATGTGTCTGAGTTTGTTTTAGGGTCAGCCAAAGGTCAGTTCATTATCTGTACTGCAGCCACCAGGGGGCGGGGTTTATTACCTATACTGCAGCCACCAGGGGGCGGGTTTATTACCTATACTGCAGCCACCAGGGGGCGGGGTTTATTACCTATACTGCAGCCAGCCACCATTCCAGATGTACTGAGCTCATGTCATCGTCTTTATTACCAGTCTGTGTTTTTAAGGTTCTGTCAGGTGTTCATGGTGTCGGCCGGTTGTACCTCCACTGAGCCCTCCAGGTCTTCGCTCTTCCAGGGCAGCTTGATGTTCCCGGACAGTGAGCGGTGCTGGGACAGACTGGAGCTGTCGATGACCCTCAGCTCCACCAGGCCGCGCTGCCTCTGAACTGAACACAGCCAGAACAACAGACTCTAAGGACTCACAAAGGTGCCAAGATTTGTTTGGATGTTATTCTTTACAGTATAATCTGAGATTAAAGTTGGAACGTTTACCTTCTAAAAAAATCTAAAAGAATTATGTCATTTCAGCAAACAGACAATATTCCCAGGTTTAGTATTCAAAATACCTGTTGAACAGGTGATATTATGTAATCAAATATTCTAATCAGATTATGTAATGAGATTACCTGTTGGTTAGGTTGTATTATGTAATCAGATTACCTGCTGAACAGATTACATTATGTATTTAGATTGCCTGTTGGTCAGGTTAATCTGTAATCGGATTACATGATTAGGTAATCAGATTACAGGTTATATTACGTAATCTGATTACCTGTTTATCATCTTGCATTAAGTAATCAGATTACCTGTTGATCAGATTACATGATCCAACCTGATCAACAGGTAATCTGATTACCTGTTGATCATCTTGCATCATGTAATCTGATTACCTGTTGGTCAGGTTGCATCATGTAATCTGATTACCTGTTGATCATTTTGCATCATGTAATCAGATTACCTGTTGATCAGGTTGCATTAAATAATCTGATTACCTGTTGATCATTTTGCATCATGTAATCTGATTACACATATGATACTAATCTGACAGGTGGATTACCTGTGTAACAGGTGACCTGGCGGAAGCGTCCCGACATGATCTCAGAGCCGGTGCTGTGCAGCACAAAGTGCAGCGTGTAGCCGTGCAGACCGAACTCGGGGTCCGAAGTGTCGACAGGCGGAGGGTCGATGGACTCGGAGTACGGGCTGCAGACAGGGACACACAGAGCGGAGCGGGAACATCAGGAACGTTTATCTACGGGAGGAATTCAGTTTCTGTTGTTCATGAGAAGATAAACGGACCAGACCGGAGATCCCAGCAGACTCTTCTCCACCAGCTTGTGGAAGTGCAGGCTGGCCATGATGAAGGCAACACAGCCATTACCCTACACACACACACACACACACACGTAAGTATAGCCAAAATACACAGTTTAATGTAGAAAGATACTGTAAAAATTGGCATTATCGTCAGGAGCAGGACAAGTTTCTGTTAGAAAAAGTCACAAAAAACTAAGTTTAAAATGTGTCTGTTAGTGTCAGAGTCTCTTTCTTCTTCATGTGTCCTTTAAAATCAAACCAGATCCTGTTAGAAACATTAAATTCTGCTCCTCAGAGACTCTGTGAAGCCAGGATTGATTCTGTTTACACAGAGCCCAGAGGAGAGGACAGGAGAGGCTGTTTACACAGAGCCCAGAGGAGAGGACAGGTGAGGCTGTTTACACAGAGCCCAGAGGAGAGGACAGGAGTTTGGGGTCATTATACATTTTATTTTATTCCGATTTTTTGTGAAATAATGTATCAAAGAAATGGAACTTTTTTTCTTTTAGTGTTGTTTATATAAATGTTATTTTATGAACTATAAGATACATTGAACTTTTTTTTAAATCCAGATTCATTCATTCACATTTCATATTTATTTTATTTTACTTGTTGCCTGCTCCACTATGATTTGGCATCTTTGTCTTCTTGTTTTAATTTTATCTTGATAACCAAATTATTCCTGATTTTCATTTTTATTACTTTTTCTCACAGAAGCTTACTGCAGGAAAGGTCGAACTCCGCCTGAGTTTACAGTTCATTTCTACGACATATGATGTATTTTTTGCAGATTTTTTAAAGAAACATAATTTTTTAGGGGCTCATATGGTTTTAAAAGCAACTCTTACCCTCCAGGTGCCGATGATGAAACCGGGCTGCAGATGCCTCAGTTTGACGAGTTTGTCCGTGCCGATAAAGCGACCAAACTGACTCTTCAGGTCCAGCTTCAGGATGAGCGAGCGCCAGCCGGGCCTGGAGAGGAGGGGGGAGAGGTGAAGGAGCTGGAGGACGGAGTGAGGAGGTGTTAGAGGAGGAGGAGGAGGCTCTCACCTCCTGGCTTTGGGGCTCTGCAGGCTCTCCTTCCGGACTCCGTACAGCTGGATGTGTCTGAGGTGCCCGTACCGGGGGAGGCCTCCTGCGCTCCAGCGGACGATCATGGAGGACTCGAAGAAGTACACTTTGCTCTGCTCCACCTTGATCTCCTGCCCCCAAAGAGTACGCAGCGTCAGCTCCCAGCTCACATTCAGGTTCCTGAAAATACAACACAGGCCTGAAACATCCAGCTGCCACTGAACGAATCTTTAATCAAACCAAACGTGAAGCACCAGCGATAAGACGTCACCCTCTGAACCCCAGCAAGCTGTTTGAGGGCGTTTTTTAAATTTTACTCACTGTGTCCATGCATTTCACTGCAATATATAAAATCTATCATTAAGAACGCCTTTCAAAAACCCTCTCTAAAACCTCAACATTGTTTGAAAACCTCCCAAACTGCACAGAATGTCAACGTTTTCCTGAATAACTTATTTCTCAGCCTCTGTAGCAAATAAAGACACAAAAATAAATCCATTTGAAAGCTTAAACCCTTGGCTTTAACTGTAGAGAATTGCTTTTGTCCTTAAATTAATTAATCGGAGAGTGCAGACCTCCACCACACTGACACAGACAGAGAAAAAGTGAAAGCCGTATTTACAATAAAACAACTAAAAAACAAAAAGAGAAGGCGTCCCTGTACCTGAGGACCCACTCCGTCTGTCGGGGTAAACCCGTGTACGGACTGAGGACTTTCATCTCTCTGCACCACTGGTTCATTTCCTGCCGAGCGTCCGCCCTCAAGTACATCTTCTTCCAGTGGCCCTCCGACCAATCCGCCGCCTCCACGGGGTCGACCTTCGGCGCCGCATCACCCGCCGCCAACGACTTCGGCTTCCACGCCTGACTCCCAAACTCCAACATGTAGATCTGATGCCACAGGACACTGCAGCGAGAGAAACACACAAAATCATAATAATGACAATAATCTGTGAGGTGGTGGGTGATTTATTGAATGTACTAGACGTTATAAAGCTTGTTCTATGTGTGTAAAATGACTGTATTGACGTGTGTGTCTCACTTATCGTTGGCGAGCTGGTGGAAGAGTTTGCTGACGTGGCTGATGCAGGACAGCGAGGAGGCGTCCAGGAGCGACAGGATCTTAAACAGAACCTCCGGCGGCAGCCTGAAGAGGAAGAAACACGCCAATAAATAAATGAATATACAGATAAAAATGTCTTAAAAAGATAATATGGGCATCATCATGATTAGTGTCAACAATAAATATAAACACATATAAATAAGAGTTAAAGCAGCAATTTATGATCATGTATGTGATTAATCACAATAATTAGAGACCCCTTTTTACAATATAAAAGAAAAAATTCATTTTACAAAAGAAGTTTGCTCCAAAAAAAGGAGGAATTATAATAATTTATTAAATTTCAATACACCTCCATATTATATCTATTTTTCTCCCCAATTAACCAATTTAAATCAACTTATTGATAATGCTGGACTATTTGTTTGGGTGCTTTTTTTATTGTTTATATGTACAAAATATAAATTTGATATTAAAAAATATATATAAAATAAAAAAGTGTTTTTTTAAAGTTTTGGTCAGGTACATAACTAATAATAATAATATAAACAGCGTTGAGTCAATGGCGGTTTAGATAAAAACAAAATATTGCGGTCAGCTAGCTTACCTTTCCAAAAAGTTGTCCTTGGTTTTGGGAAAACATGCTTTATTTTCCTTTGTTGTGGGTTCACGGACGCTGAGATATAAATATAAAAAAAAATAGGTAAATTTAATGTAATAATTAATTTAGCGTAACTATCTGTGTTCCGCCCTGTCACTTGTGACCGTGCCGCTAGCTCACCGCGGGTCGGGCTTCCTCCTCCTTCCGCTCCGTGGTCCTCTTCCCGAACCGGGCTGTCCTTCGCCCTGACCCGGTTTTCCTCTGTCTCGGCCCGGCTGCCGTGTTCCCGGGTCCGTCTGGCCGGGTTTCCTCTCCAAACTCCGGACGTAACCTTCCCAGAAACTTCGGAAAAACTCCCCTCGTCCGGCCGCCATCTTGGAGCTTCTCCAAGCTTGCCGCCGTCTGGTGAAGCGACTTCCGGTCATATTTCACAATTAAAAAAACTCTTATTTTGAAATCAAGAACTGTCTGAATATGTCACCACGATAGAATAAAATAAATAAAAATAACACTAAAATAATGTATCTCACTTGTGTGTCTGAATATATATTAAGTTGTATATTAAGTTTGCGTAAAATTGTTTTATTTTGTGTTTTACACTTGTTTTCTACAGTAAATAAATGAAAAATAAATAAATATATATAAACCTCTTTGGAGGGTCAATACTGCAGCCTCACCACTAGATGGCGGTCTAGTTTAGTCTAAATGACAAATTAATCATTCGTTTAAAATACTACAGCTTAAAAGAAAAGTAAATATAATTAGATTATTAATAGTACTGATAATAATGATAACAATAATCTGCACTCTTTCAAAGTTGCTTTATTTAAATGTATTAATTCAAAGTAAAACCATTTAAAGTCTGGCACATGGAAACTTGTTTTTTTTTAAATATCTCACATTATAGCTATTATAATTAAATAAGAGAGAGAACTAAAATTATGTCAATTAATAATATAATAATAAAAGTAGCAACAATTATAATAGAAACTCAAGTAATTATAATAATTCATTATTTTTATTCTTTATAATGCACGTTAGATAATACTTTTTTATTATGTTAAAAATATAGTAGAATAATAGTAGAAATGATAATAATAATAATAATAATAATAATAATAATAATAATAATAATAATAATAATAATAATAATAATAATAATCTCCACTCTTCCATAGTTGCTCTTTTTAAATAAATGTATTTATATTTATTTATATATATATTTATTCTGCTGAGTTGGCTGTTTCTTCTGATGTGTGTGTTACATAAGTCTCCCTGTAATTTAACTAAAAGCTGTGAAACCTGAGACCACACACACACACTCTCTTACACACACACACACACACGTTGATTGAACAAACTTTATTGTTGCCCGGAAGCAGCAGCAGCAGCAGCTCTCCTGTGTCTGTGCTGTAAACATGTTGTTGGTCTCCAGGCAGCAGATAAACACTCACACACAGACGATGTCCTCATATGGAAACCCAAGAAGCAGCGATGAAGAACGCCACTCTTCTTCTTCTTCTTCTGTGGTCTCAGGTTATTGTTCCTCCAAAGAAGAACGCTCAGCATCTGTGGTCTAACCTTCGTCTGCCTGCCGCGGTGAGTATCTCTGTTTTTATGCTACTGAACGCAGTGTGAAGCACCAGTGCTGTTGCTAAGGTTACCTGCAGTTTGATTAATGCTGAGTTTCCAGCCTTTCCACTGAAAGTTCGGGAAAAGTACCAGTAAGTCGACCTTGAGTCAAGTTTTTATTATTATCATTATTTTGCTGCTACGACGACAAAAAACACCTCTTTACAGAGCACAGTAGATATGAAAGAAATGCAAAATACTGATAGAATAAATAATATAAATAATAATAATAATATGAATCCATTTTCATACGATTATCCGGGTCGGGTCGCGAGGCAACAGACTTAGCAAAGTATTACAGACATGTTTTCCAGCTCCTCCTGGGGGACCCGGGGCGTTCCCACGCCAGGCGAGAGCTTTAATCCCTCCAGCGTGTTCGGGGTCGTCCCTGGAGCCTCGTACCAGCCGGACTTGCCCGAACACTTCAAGCTTAACTAGCTGCCTGGACCACCTCAGCGGGCTCCTTTCCGAGCTCCCTCCGGACGTCCAAGCTCCTCACTCTTTCTCTAGGGTTGAGCCCAGACCCTTTAGGAGGAAACTCATCTCAGCTGCTTGTATCCAACATCTCATTTTTTCGCTCACTACCCAAAGCTCAGGACCAGAGGTGAGGATAGATGAAATGTTAAATCCAGAACTTCACATCCCGGCTCAGCTCCGAGATACTTGGAACTCCTTGGCTGGGGGCAGTAACTCTCTCCGGCCCATAGGGGGCAGTCCACCGTTCTCCAGCAGAGAACCATGGCCTCAGACTGGGAGGAGACTTGGACTTGGTTTTCCTGATGGAGCCAATAGAACCACATCATCTGCAAAGAGCTTTCTCCAAGTCCATGAAACGCACTGGATGAGCAAACTCCCATGAACCCTCCAGCAGCCTCTCAAGGAAAAAGAGCTGGTCCGCTGTTCAGGACAGAATCCACATTATTCCTCCTGAATCTGAGGTTCAACCATCTGCTGGAGCCTCTTTTCCAGCATCCTGCAGTTAACTTTCCCAGGGAGGCACCTCCCCAGTCTGCCGCTCCACAGGAACTGTCCCAGGCGTGCCCAACAGTTTCCAGGAATTTCCGGGAATCATAGTACCTGTGCGACTTCTGTCAGGGACATCGATGTGTTTGGATTTAGGAGTTCCTCAATGTGTTTTTTCCACCATCCGACAATATCCCAGGTTGGGTCTGTTTTCCAGCTGAAAGTCCTCCACAGCCTCCCTGAATTCATTCCAAACTCAAGTTTCTGCTTCAGCGACCGCTGCGGCTGACAAAAAATAACATAACTAAATGTATTATTACTAATATGTGTAACAACAACAACATAATCATATAATAAATAATACACATTAGTATTAGTAGAAATAATAGTAATAAAAGTATTATTAAGTATTTATTTATTTACGGCTATAAGAGGGAGGAACTACATGTTGTTGTATGAGAAATTTACCTCTTTAACTCTAAACACACAGAGCACATTAGATATGGAAGAAACCTTACATTATCTCAAAAAAGAATATAATAAATAGATATAAATAAAAAAACATTTTTATTAATATATTACTAATATTAGTAACAACAACAGGAACAGCAATAATAATAATAATAATAATAATAATAGGCTGCACTCTTCCACAGTTGCTTTAGGGATCATCAAAAATTCATCATATTAATATTTAATAATAATGAATAATTAATTTACCTCTTAACATACATAGCAGAATACATAGGAAAGAAATCTTTGCAAAATAAAATAAAAATAAATAATTAATATTACTTATATTGTAATATTACTGTTATTATTATTATTATTATTATTATTATTATTATCGTTATTGTTATTATTATTCCTACTACAAGAAGAAGAAGAAGAAGAAGAAGAAGAAGAAGAAGAAGACACTTCCATGGTTGCTATAGTCCTCAAAATATTCAGGAATAACTTAATGTAAAAATAGTGATTTTAAGGATGAGGAGGAGTGTGAAGGAGTTATCCGTGAGCCGGGGGATTAGACGGGAGGAGGAGTAGGGAGGAGGAAGAGGAGGAGCTGCAGATGGAGGAAGAGGAGGCGTCCTGTCCGTCTGTGTCCAGAGGAGAGGAGCGGCCGCCATGTTAACCAAGAAGCCCGGAACCTCGGTCGTCCCGACGGGTGAGCACAGCCGCTATATCCGGCCTGAGGGCGCCTGATCCCGGCCAGTGTAGCGGGGACACACCGCTGACACCCCTGGTTCTCCTTTAATGTAACGTAAACGTGAACGTAATGAGTCAGAAGCGGATAAAAACACTGGGGGGAGCTTTGCTAGCTAACTGAATAGAAACAGTATTTCTTTCTCTGCTTATTAAATTATCTGTAATCTAATTTAAAAAAAATAAAAAATGGCAGACAGAGAAGAAGCTGTTAATGTCGAAGCTACGCCGTTAAAAGCAGATAAATTAGAAGCAGCTCCAGACGTCTTCCTGCCCTGTCTGTCAGGTTTATTTTTAGCTAACTAGCTAACAGATGAGAAGTGACAGCAGCAGTGGAAACAGGTTTCCCGGTGTGTTTACTGCCTGTTTATTTCTGATTTATAACGCCTTTATTACACGATTACAGCTGTTTTGGGCGCCTGTAAAACATCTATCGCCATTTTCAGGGTTTTTGTGTTATGCTAGTTTCGGCACTTAGCGGTTATTTCGTGGTGTTTAGTGTGTGTTTTTTCCGTTGCTGGGTAATTTTTGGCCTCCTGCTCGACAGACAGAAATAAAGCTTCGGTTCAGTTCAGTCAGAGGTCAGTTGGATTCTGTTTTAGTGTTTTTAAAGTCACTATAATGTATTTTATACAGCTGTCAGCTCCTCAAAATGTCTTATCTGATTGTAGTAGCTTAACAAACACATGCTAATGCTGTTCCGTGGCTATTACTAAGCTGTAGCTTTGTGTTAGCCTCAAACTGTTGTTTTTCAGCTTTACATACTGCTTTTTAAACCATTCGTAGCATAGAGATTGGTATCTATAGAATGTTAAAATGATTTATCACGATTTAAATGTAAATATGTCGTGTTATTTGGTTATAGACTGTTGTTGTTCAGCCATTACAACCTATCGATATATGGGCACTGTTGTCGCTACTCGATCCGTACCGGAAACGCGATTATTTCTTCTTCCTGTCGAAGCAATTCATCCAATTTGTGTTTGCCTGAAATTGTTGTTTTGCAGCTTTATAAAGTGCTAATTATACCTTTTAAACCATTCGTAGCATAGAGATTAGTAACTACAGAGTGTTAAAATTATTTATTATGATTCAAATGTAAATATGTCATGTTATTTGGTTACAGACTGTTATCGATATATGGGCACCGTTGACACTACTTGATCTGTACCGGACATGCGATTTGGTCTTCCTCCTGAGGAAGCGGTTCAGCCAATTTGTGTTAGCACTGCTATCAAATGTTAACATTATTTATGATGATTTAAATGGAAATATGTCGTGTTTATATGTTTACAAACCGTTGCTCAGTGATTAGAGTCTGATTGATACTTGGGCATGGTTGTAACGACCCAATCCGTACTGGAAACAGATTATCGTATGCGTAGCCTTGCGGTTACTAGACAAGTGTTTGCTGATCTTCTTTGTACATATAGACATAAGTCTAACACAAACAGCATGTTTACAGGCTTTACAAAACAGGCTGGTCTGTTATGTAAGGTTTGTAAACAAGTTATCTGTGTATTGATGCATTATTCATTCTGTGTAAAGGCTACTGTTTCAGATTTGCAGTTATTAGCATTATTAGCCCACTGTTAGCTTGATGGATATTGTCATTATTTTGTCCATTGGTGTTTATTCGGCCAGTCTGATTACATTTATAGATCCTGTCTAAACCACTGCCAAGCTAACGTTCGAGGTGTTTTGGTTGCAGACATTTCCTACAAACTGTCTGCAATCTGTGTCCGCCATCCCTCCAGTTACTACATGTATCCACCATATTGGTGGTTTATAACCAGTTCATTAGTGGTTAGAGCTTGTAGACGGCGTTTTTCCTCCTGTTTTCAGTTTCGTTCCATTTGTTGTTCCACTGGAATGCTTCTGTTTCATGCACTAAGGTTGACAATACAAATATGATCAAATATAATATAACCAGGGTGTTAATAAATAAGTTGTTGAGCTATGGGTCAAACCAGAGACATGTTTCACAGTTTTCATAATGCTAAATGTTTCAGTTTTGCTGTGTAAACATGAAATTATGAAATTATTTGCTTGAGATTCCACTTAGGAGACAGGATGTTTATACCTGGTTGGTACCATTGGAATGAACCAACTTCCTTCAATTTAGTATCTTTGTGTTAAAACAAAACTCCCAAGAAGAGCCAGAAACAGATGTCCACTTTTCAGACTTGTTTTTACGTTCTTACTTGTTTTACCATCAGAATCGGATTAATCTGCTCCAAAAAGATTCAGGAAGGGGTTTGTGCAAAATCCATACATGGGATTTAGATTAACTGGATTATTTCACAGGAAGTATAAAAGGTGTTAGCTGTGTTGCTTGTTAATTCAGATGTCCCACTTTATTGTGTGGGAAATGGCTTTATTCTGGGAATCTTTGTTGCAAGAAAGAAATCCTGGCAACCATTTAGCATTTAAATCAAAGGGAAACTGGCAGCACACAGTCTCAAAATCAAACACTTTTACTGCATCAATTTGGAGAATTACCTAAATTAGATTCCTACATTTGTAACCTAATTTGTGCCGATGTGAAGAGTAGTTCATGTGGATTTCTGTTTGGAAAAGCAGGCTGAAGAATATTAAAGAAACTTTGAAGTGGTACATTAGAGACGTGGATTTGTGGCAGGTGGTGAAGTGATTGTTTAATTGGGTTAGCTGTTTGCACGGATGGTCAGTGCTGCTGTGGAAAAAGCAGAGCACTTAATTTGAAGCATACGGAGGCTTTGAGACGTCTAAATATACTAAATGTTTTTACACTGCAAACTAAAATAACGTTGGAAGGAGCAGCTCGTGCATCCTGCACCCTAAAATAAGGACAGAAATAAAAATGTCAGCGGGTCGAAATGGAAATAAAGGCCCTTTTTTTCCACCTTGTGCACTCTGCAGGGCTTTTTTTTTGCACCCAGCAGCTCCGTGAGTTTGTGGCCACGCTGAGCGCTTCATGTGGTCGTCACGTAGCTGCAGATTTTTCCCACTCGTCCTGTCGAGCAGCATGCCGGGCGTGCTCGCCGGCGCTCTGGCATTTCCAGCACGGTGTCAGGTTCACATTCAGCACGCTGCTTTTCCACTCTGTTAGCGTGCATCTGTCAGGATACTGGATGTGCTCTCCAGTATAGAAGCTGCGGTACATTATCAGTGCAGAGTACAGTATCGTTAAATATCGCAGAGCTGCAGCCGGTTTGAGTCAGAGCGACGGGCGACTCTGGGTTCTTTTCCGCTGATTTTATCTGTGTTTTTATCGGCATAATGAGCAAAATAATGCTTTATTAGTTAGTGTTTATTTTTTTATTCTTGCAAAAATAACAATTCTTGTGATAAATGTAGGTCTGATTGTAATGATTAACAGTTTAGCTTTAAAAAACAAATATATTTCACATTTTAATTCTATTCAACATTTCAATTTGATTCAATAATTATTTCATTTTGCAACTTCATGCAACTGTTCTGTTTATATATATATTATTTTATTTTATTTTACAACTTTATGATTTTACAGCATTATTCTACCATTTTACTGTATATATATATATTAAATTAAATATATTTATTTCCAACTTGTACTCCAAAATCTTAGGTTGGCAGACTCCAGGATTTAATTGTGTTATGTATAATTATTCTACGACATTAAAACTTTATGCTACTGTTTTATTGTTCATATATATATATATACACACACACACACACACACACACCAGCGTCTCAGGTATGCCGGCTCAAGGACTTTGTTGCCTGTGTATATATTTTTAGTGTGCATGTATATTGTGCTATGTATTTATTTATTGCATCTGATTCTTAGGAAATGCTTTAATTCAAATGCATATTGTTGGTTTTGCAAGCCAAATATATTCTTAATCAAATATTAGATCTAGAAAAGTTTGTCATTTTCACGTCTGAAGAGCTCAAATCACAGAACATTTGTCTGATGAAAGAACAGTCACTCAGCTGATTGTCTCATGAGTGAATTCATTGATTGTTTCTGCATTAGTCTGCAGGACGGATCCAGGATCCAGGATCCCGTCCGATGTATTGATAACGCCATCAGAGTTTGTTCTGATGCATCGATTGTTTGTTGGCAGTGAAGATGCGTTTAAGAGGCCGCTTTGTTTGGCTGCAGCGTGTTTGTGCTGTGGCTGCAGTTCAAGCAGCGCCCTGATGTTGCACATCAGAGGCTGTATTGTTTGCATGTCGCTGCAGTTGTTGTACAGAGTGTGTGTCTGCGGCGCGGCGCGGAGCGGCTGCGACTCGTCCTCATTAGCAGGATTACAGCGAGCGTTCAGATTAGAGGCAGCAGGGACCATCTGTCTGCTGGAAGGAGCACGAACACAGGAAGCGCCGGGCTGGACGGCGGCCTGCCAGACAGGAGGGATCTTCACCTGTGATCCAAACCCTCTGAACACGCTTTTTTATGTACATTGACAAAAAAATCTATTTGCATCTATCTAATAACTGGTTCAGTTAGTTTTCAAGCTAATGTTTCCTGGTTCCTGCTTTTTAAATGCCAGTCAGTGTTTTATATTTAGGCTCTGGACTGTTTGGGGATAAAAACAAAGCTAATTTAAGGCAGAACTGTGGACGTATTAGGCATTTTAAAGATGCATCATTTAACCCTTTGCACCCCAACAAGCTGTTTCAGGGCTTTTTTGTTTGTTTGTTTGCTTTTGTCCCTTTTTTGATATAAATCTCTGAGTCCTGCAGCTCTGTGGAATCAGCACAATCAGGAACAACTCAAACAGAATAACACAGTTAGAACCACAGGAACCAGGAAAAATAAGAAATTATTTCTCAAAAATGTAAATAAAACAGAATTTATATAGATGATGCGTTCAAAGACCAGCGGAAATGTTCAAATCTGCCAAATACTCGTTGCTATGATTTGTGGTTTTTAACTATTTTTTTAATCATGAAAATACTACGAGATAAGGACTGGAAATAATGTACATTTAAACTATGAATAGCTCTTTAAACTATGAAACACAACATTGTGTTAACTGCAGTGTGTTTCTGCTGAACATCAGCCTGTTGTTGTGTTATTTGTGATTCCTGGAGTCACAGATTGTGTTGAGTTGTGATGCTGCGGCTGAAACGTGTAACTGGAGCAGACGCCAATGAGAGCGTTGGAAGGAAAAGTCGGTCAAAGTACAAACGCTTTTTATCAGTCAGCATTAAGATAGTGGTCCGCCGTGACCTCTGACCTTTAACCCCGCGGTGCTGCTGCTGCTGTCCCCAGAGGAGGTGAAGCTGCAGAGAGAGAGAGAGAGAGAGAGAGAGAGGATTAACAGGTTATATTAAAACCTTCATCCTCCTTAGAGTGAGTCAGCCTGCAGCCCAGACCGGATCACTGCAGCCCGGGTCAGATCGGGGGCCACTTTATTAGGTACAGCTGGAAAAACTAATGTAGTTGAGGATTTATTTTACAAATAATGCAAAAAAATGTATATATTAATGCAACTTTTTTCCAAGTGTTACTAATATTGGTATAAAATGTTTACTCCACAACATTGGATCTAAAATATATTTTACATATTAAACAAATTCCGTGTCTGCAGCCTCTCCTGTCCTCTCCTCTCAGCTCTGTGTAAACTGATTTTCAGTGAATATTTGAATATCTGAGGAGCAGAATTTAATGTTTCTAACAGGATCTGGTTTGATTTTAAAGGACACATGAAGAAGAAAGAGACTCTGACACTAACAGACTTTCATAACCAATGATATGTTCAAGGACCGTCGGAAAGTTTAAACTTTAAAATGGTTTTGCGTGTCAATTTGGCATTTTTATTTTTTAAATTTCTTTAGAGAAAACCTGCTTCAAATCTGCTGGTGGATTGTGGGATTTAGAGGGATAATCAACTAAATAACTTCAGATTAATCAATAAATAATAAAAAAAAAGATCATTATTATAATAATAACAAAGATAATCAGGATCAGATTCAGGTTTATTGGCAAGATAAAATAAAATATTAACTGCACCAGTCAAGAGGAAAATAAATGATAGAAAATGACAAAATCTCCGTTCTAAAGGATTTAGTAACAGCTGAATCGGCTCTTCTTCTGTAACTTAAAGGTTTTTTATATGAAATGAGGCTAAACGTGGAGAGGTAAAGTGTGAGCTGCATTACAGTCTGTCTGACTTCTTGATTAGCTGTGATTGGTGCGTTTAGGGACTTAAGAGGCGTTCAGGCTCGGGATCAGTCGGCGTGTAAACTAACGGTTACAGCGTTCAGCCTCTAATCTGCTGCTGATTGACTTTCTGTCTGTGAAAACACAGCAGGCCGGCCGAGGGATTCGGACCACTTTCCAGTATTTTGGGAGCTTGACGAGCTCGCTGCTGATGTGTGTGTGTGTGTGTGTGTTACGTAACGAGCTCTTTTGGTGGCCGCCGTGTCATGTGATATTTGGTATGTTGAAGGAGGCATCGACACATCTTGTACTCTGAGAGGTTGATACTCTGTCAAACCTGGCAACCCCGCGGCGAGGACAGGGCCGCGGTTATTAACTGCTGTTTTATAATAAATATGACGCATCGTCATGCTAAGCTAAGCGAAATATTGGGTTTCTGCAGCTAATAAGCGAGTTGTCGTCCTCAAACACGTGTTTATTCTGCAGGTTTTGGCTTATTTAACATTTTATGCAAAGATGTATCAGACAAAAAGTCCTTTGTGCCCGTTAGATCTGCAGCTGTTAATATTTAAAAATTATTTAATTATGTTTTTCAGCAATTATTCAGCTGATGTAGTTTGTTTTTCTTTTTTTGCTTCAATTTTTATTATGCTGCCATTCAGTTAAAGATATGTTATAAATATTTATCTTGTGTTTTTATTTATTTTTAAATGTTTTACTTTTTATTGTTCGTTATGAGTTATAATTGTTTACATTTTTTAATGAATTAAATATCAATTTTGAAGGGAGCGATCAGAAGCAGAGTAGGGCTGAAACTTTTAGAAAATAAACAATTAATTTGATAATCTCATGAAATCTGTGAGAATATTTTTTCAAGAAAAATAGCTCATAGATAGAAGAGATATTAAACTTCACGAAGTTTAAATTTTGGACTTTTAGTCAACAAAAACGTTGGAAGACGTCACTTTTCAGCTTTGCAAAGTTGTAATTTTTCACCGTTTTTTGAACTAATATATTGGAAAAAACAGTCATTTTACCAGAATATGGATAATTACCTCATATGATCACACTGCAAACACAAAAACATCCAAACTGTCCAGTTAACATTTAGTTTCCAGCTATTATATCATTTATAACTATTATAGTGCTCATATAATCCATTAATCTGTCATTTTTAATCAAAAAGTCAATATTACTGATTCCAGCTTCTTGAATGGTGCTTTACTCCTACAAATTTCTCATAATTTTATGAAAGTTATAGATCAAACAATTGAGAAAAATGTATCAACAATGAAAGTAATTGTTAGTTGGACCAATAGAATCTCTTTGATCACATGAAAATACATTTCTAAACGTCGTTTTGGGCTCCTGTAACTTATTATCTTCTATCTTAACACGAATCATCATAAAGAAGAAAATAAACTTTGTTTCTCTCTGTTTCCTTCAGGCAAAGTGGGCGAGCCGGTTTACTCTCCAGGTCACAGTGGCTCTCAGACAACGTCGCCTGTCGCGCTGCCGCGACTTCGCAACAACAACCACAACGCCCTGACGGTACGACATGTTCACCTGTACACACATACTACACCTGTAGTTGGTTTATAAAATAATTCATCAGAAAAATTCTACCTTTTCTCTGGTTCCTGTCGTTCTGTGTTATTCTGTCTGAGTTGTTCCTGATTGTGCTGATTCCACAGAGCTGCAGAGATTTATACACATTTTATATGTTTCAAAGAAACAAACGGACACAGAGAGGGGAATGTAATGTAGAAGGAGGAAAAACCTTGAAGCAGCTTGTTTGGGTTCAGAGGGTTAAAGACAACAGTTGCTATAAAGAGTCCACCCGCTAGATCTGGGAAAGGTCATTTAACGAGATTCGCTGCTCTCTACGTAACGTTTTGGCGGCGGTCGTGTCCGGCGCGGCCGGGGAAACCCGACTGTGTGCAGCTCGGCTCCTGAAGCTCCTGAAGAGTCAGCTGCAGCCCGCGGCTAAGAATAGCTCTCTGCTCCAGGATGCTTTAAACAGCTGATTGGTTTATAGGCTGGTGTGAAGGACAGTCACACACACACACACACACACACACACACAGGACTAATGGTATGGAGGCACTGATGCAGCATTTATTTACTCCATTACCTTCAGAGTGACTATCAGCATTAGCAGCGTTTTCCTGTTAGATTTTATACAGAAGCACTTATTTATTTATTTATTTATTTATTTTACCGTCCAGGGAATCTGATACAGACACATTTTAAGATTTGTTTGGTCACTTTTTTAACGGAAACTTTGGTAACCATCGACATGTTCGAGGACCGTCGGGAACTTCAAACTCTGATGATGATGCCTGTTTGTTTACAGTTTATTTCTACAGAAAACGGGGAAATTTTGGCGATTATTTAAAGAAAACACACTTTTCAAACCCGGCGTGTTGGTGGAGTTCAGAGTTTTAAGATTGAATTGAATTCTGCTGAAAAATAACAACATAACAACATAACAACGTAACAACGTGTTGTTAAAAACTCAGATGTCTGGATGTCCTTGAACACACCATGACAACAGACTCTGCACTGTTTGGAGATGAAGGGGTACAAATTTAGATAATTAATGACGACAAATTAACATTTTTCCCGTCGAATGAAGAACTCAGACGGTCGGATTATTAATAACACACAGACGCTCTGTTGTTCTGTCTCTTTGTCCCAGTGAGTCACTCCCTGTTACTGCGGTGACAAACACCTGGGTCCTTTCAAACACACACACACACACACACACACAGAAACGGCAGGTGTTTGAACTGAGACTGTGTGTGTGTGTGTGTTTGCCAATGGGAGGATTAAGGTTTCAAAATAAGGAAGTGAGTTGAAATCAAAACAATAAAATAAACACAATGTTTTTATGTTTTTGTGGTGATGTCAGCTGCAACTAGTTATTGTTATCTTAATAAATGATAAAATACTGTTTAAATTGTTATAAAACAATATAAATACATATTTTATAATCATTATATAAATGCGAACACTGTTTACACAGAGCCGAGAGGAGAGGACAGGAGACAACACTGAACATATGGACAATATGTGGAGAACCGTTATTATGTCTCTAATTATGTCTTCTTTTGGTCTATTTTGTGTCTTTTTTTTGGTCATATTATGATTTTCTGTCTTTTTTTGGTCATTTTGTGTTTTTTTTACAACGTTTCTGACACTTGTGAACACTTTGAAAACTGTTTATATATGAATTCTGTTTTATTCCAATTATTGTAAAATAATTTATCAGAGAAATTCAACTTTTTCCTGGTTTCTGTCGTTCTAACTGTTCAGAGGGTAAAAGTAATTAGTTACATCCGATCTGATGTGTCCGTGTTTCTCCTCAGGGAGGCTCTAAAGCCGCCATGTCGGACGCCGTCCAGCTGTCGTCGCAGTCGCAGGTCCACGTCACTCAGCTGTACGAGGAGAACACCAACAAGCGCCCGGTGCTGACCTCGCAGCCCAACGGCCTGGCTCCTCTCAGCTCCACCCGGCCCGGCCTGCCGCTGCCGGACCGCCAGACCTCGGCCTCGGAGACGCCGCACCACGGCCGGCAGGGCAGCGCCGCCTCCAACAAGTCCGGGGACGGCAAGCCGAAGCCCAGCGCCCTGACGCCGGAGCAGGCCATGAAGCAGTTCATGTCCAAGATGTCGTCGCTGGAGCACCACGAGGTGTTCAGCTACCCCGAAGGTGAGCCGCCGAAACCAAAACCAACAGGTAACCTGCTCCCGGAGCGGCCACTCACTGCGCTCTTCTTCCCCCTCAGTGTATTTCGTCGGCCCGAATGCGAAGAAGAGGTCGGGGGTCATGGGCGGAGCCAACAACGGCGGGTACGACGACGATCAGGGATCCTACATCCACGTTCCTCACGACCACATCTCCTACCGCTACGAGGTCCTCAAGGTCATCGGCAAGGGCAGCTTCGGACAGGTACAGGAACAGCACTGCCAGAGAATACCTCTAATACTGCAACTTTTTTCTATTTTTCTTTTCTAATTTTCTATTTCTAATATTGTAGCTGAGATAAAAAGTGACTCTGTATTCATGAACAAATGGATGAATGAAGTGATTTCCGTCCTCCTGCAGGTGGTGAAAGCGTTCGACCACAAGTCTCAGACCCACGTGGCGCTGAAGATGGTCCGCAACGAGAAGCGCTTCCACCGGCAGGCGGCGGAGGAGATCCGCATCCTGGAGCACCTGAGGAAGCAGGACAAGGACTCGAGCATGAACGTGATCCACATGCTGGAGAACTTCACCTTCCGCAATCACATCTGCATGACCTTCGAGCTGCTCAGCATGAACCTGTACGAGCTCATCAAGAAGAACAAGTTCCAGGGCTTCAGCCTCCCGCTGGTCAGGAAGTTCGCCCACTCCATCCTGCAGTGTCTCGACTCGCTGCACAAGAACCGCATCATCCACTGCGACCTCAAGCCCGAGAACATCCTGCTGAAGCAGCAGGGCCGCAGCGGCATCAAGGTGCTCCTCAGCGGCATCATCTGTGTGTTTGTTCCTGGAAAAAAGTCGTCACATGGCTATAAAAACCTTCTCTTTCTGTCTGCAGGTCATAGATTTTGGTTCCAGCTGTTACGAACACCAGAGAGTTTACACGTACATCCAGTCCAGGTTCTACCGAGCGCCAGAGGTCATCCTAGGTGAGAAACACCAACTCAGAGCCGCCTTTGGTTGATACTACAGATCTTTTCTCAAACAAATCTGGAGTTGCCTTCAAACCTTCTTGTCCCTCCAGTTAAGATGTTTTTGTTGTCGTCTTTGTGTAAATGACCCTTAATTTATGTTTGAAATGAGTCTGTCAGACGGGCACTTGCTCTGTCGGGTCCATTGGGCGCTTTTCCACTAACGCTTTGCTTCCATTGAAAACAGTTATGAAAAGCCGCCACAATGTTGTTCAAATAGTGGAAAATAATCTGCTCCCTGATTTGGATCCACTCTGAGATTCGATCGGTTCTTCCTCGGCCCAAAACTACAAACTTCCACCAAGATTATTAAAGATCAGGCCAGTAGTTTTTCTGTAATCCTGCTGACAGAAAAACAGAAAATACGACCTCCTAGGCAGATGTGGCTGCCTGGAGGGTAGAAAAGTTGATTAGAAAGTGATCGTTGAGGGCGTCTTGGTGGATCACTTGTTGCATCGACCAAGGTTCAAGTCCGGCCCGCGATCACTGCTGCTGCATGTCTTTCGCTCAAAGCATGAAAATGTCTTAAAAGTATCTTTGAGAACTTGAAAATGTGAGGTATTGATTAGCAGCTGCTGTTGTTTATTCCGGATGCTGACTGGTGGATCTCTGCCCGCAGGCTCCAGGTACGGGATGCCCATCGACATGTGGTCTCTGGGCTGCATCCTGGCGGAGCTGCTGACCGGCTACCCGCTGCTGCCGGGCGAGGACGAGGCCGACCAGCTGGCCTGCATCATCGAGCTGCTGGGCATGCCCGGCCAGAAGCTGCTGGACGCCTCCAAGAGAGCCAAGAACTTCGTGTCGTCCAAAGGCTACCCGCGGTACTGCACCGTCACCACGCTGCCCGACGGCACCACCGTGCTGAACGGCGGCCGCTCGCGGCGGGGGAAGGTACGCGGCCCGCCGGCCAGCAAGGACTGGAGCGCGGCGCTGAAGGGCTGCGACGACCCGCTGTTCCTGGACTTCCTCAAACAGTGTCTGGAATGGGACCCGGCGCTCAGGATGACGCCCAGCCAGGCGCTGCGCCACCCGTGGCTCAGGCGGCGACTCCCCAAGCCGCCGACGGGAACCACCACAGGGGAGAAGACCTCCTCCTCCAAACGGGGAACCACCACCACAGACGGCGGCATCACCTCCATCTCCAAGCTCGCCACCACCTCCTCAACCACCACGTCCTCCTCCTCTAAAACCAGGACTAACTTGGCAGCGATCACCGACGCCAACGGGAACCTCCAGCCTCGGACGGTGCTGCCCAAACTGGTCAGCTGAGAGTGAGCGCACCCCGCTCGCTGTGACACGAGCAGCCAGCTGGAACTGAATAAAACAAACCGGTCTGCCCAGTTTTCGAGGAGCGTTTATTCTTTTTCCCGCTGGTTTCTGCAGCGCTGCTGGGAGTGCGTTCAGGAAAACAAGTCATGGAAAACTTAAAGCGTCGGGTGTTGAAATGTGCAAGAACGGCGAGCCGGGACGTGAGCCGAGCTGACGGGAACTTTAGCGATGAGTTTGGGTGCGTTCAGACTCAGAGACGCAGGAAAGCGACCACATGTTTGTGATGGTGGGGCAGCGCAGACAATCACCACTGTAGCTCCAAACACTCAAACACATCAAACCAACATGGTGCTGACGGAGGGAACAAGGCTTTTTATGTTTTTACCAGAGAATCGATTTAGCCGAGCGGATTAATCGACACCAAAAACAACTTTTTATGATCTTTAGGGTCAGACATATCCTCGTTATATGAAGGGAAACCGTCACCGGACCCTATTCTTACGTGTTTAAGTGGTTTATGGGGACAGTTTCTTGAAATTTGGCCAATTTCTGCTTCACTGTGAATCTACGTCCACTGACAGCTCGTTTTTGTCTTTGACAGGCTCAGATTTTTATTGAAAGTGTCTGACAGCATTATTGAAACAACTCTAGAGAATTAAAACGTTTTTATTTTAACTTTTAGGTAACCAGTGGTGGAAACATGAGAGAGAGAGTTTGAGAGGAGACAGAAAGTGTAGCTGAGTTTAATCGAAAGGATTTTTTAATGTCATGGCAGAATATTTAGAGGATTTCAACATTGCCTTTTCATTTAGGGAGGCTAGATATAAACACACCGGATCAGGTGTAATTAGGGCGGTCCTGAAGAACATTTTGTCAGAATTATTGAAGATTTTGACGCTTTGTTGAGGACGAAGCTGCACCGTGCACGAAATGATTATAGAAGCACAAATATCAAACAAAAAATGGGATCAGTCGCCTGCATGTTGGGAGCCGTGTGCTGCATGGACGGTCTCTAAAAAACTGAAAATGAGGCATTCAGATAGCGGTAAAGGCTAAAGCAGTTGTAAAAGTTGTGGGTCAGTCGTCGTTGGGTCGTCTCCATGATGTTGTCAGACATTTTTAAATAACAATCTGAGCTTTTCAGCTGCAAAAAAAGCACTTTAAGTTGACGTTTGTTCGAGTCGCTGAATCAGAATTTATTGCACACGAGGACTTTGCTTTGGTGCATCGGTGCAAAAGAACAAAACTACTGAAATATAAATATAGATTAAGGAAACGAGTACCTCAAGTCAACAAACAGCAGAAATAGAAAAAGTCAAAGCACAAAAAATATATAAAAATATCAACCAATTTCAAAAACTGTTCCCCATTAGAGAAAACTAAGATATAAGGTCCAGGTAGAAAAAGACTGAAGTTTCCCTTTAAAATAGTTTCTATCTTTGTTTCATATCACGATGAAGTAGTTTTCAGTTGGGGGCGTTACTTTAACGATGACACGATTAATGAAGCAGCCCGAGCTGAACCATCTACCTGTTAGCGTTGTGCCTGTCAGCTGGCTAACTGTTATCTGGCTAATAACCCCGCTGGTCGTCAGACGGCGATTTCTTTGTGTTTCACTTTTTACTACATTTTTAACCGGCTAGCAGTTAGCCTAGCGATCTTTAAATCAGCCCGCTGGCGAAAGCCGGCGCGCTGTTTGCCTTCAGTTGGCAGTCTGGTGGCTAGCCTTAGCCTTGTTTTAGCCATAGCCCGTTAGCGCTCCACTGCCCAGCCTTACGAAGCACAGATTCAGAGAGTTTACGTGTTTTTCTGAAAGTTCGCAGAAAGAGAAAGGAGTTGAAAGTACGTTTGGGTTAAGTCGCGCCATTTTGCTCCCTGTTTAATTAAACAAACGTGATTATTCGGGATGCTAAACGGCTGCAGAGAGAGCTGTGAAGATAAAGAGAAGTAGAGGAAAGGCAGTTTTATGGGAAAGTTATAAATAAAACAAAGGGCTCTGATATTTAAAAAAATGGGAATTTTTGCAACCAAAGTTTGGAAAATGAAACAAAATTAAAAGTCATGATGATTTTAATGGATTTGACCCATCCCAAATGCAAAAATAAGATTAAAAAAAAAGCTAAAATAACACGCTAGTGTCTGCTATTTAGTCTTCTTGTTTATGACATAATGTAAAGAAAAAAAAAAGAAAAATCGATAGTTGTCGAGTCAGATTAGTTTAAGTGTGTGGATTGAACTTCAGGCTTCGGGAAAATACTTTCAGACGCACAGAAAAATCACATGACGCCAAAAATCTAAAGTCTGTTTGTTAGCGGAGCGTCTTCTCCCTCCCGGCTGTCAGGATTTCACAGCTTCGTCGATCGAGAATCGTCAGTTTTAAACTTGTGTGTGGAGCCTTTGTGTCTGAATGTTTAAGGCTTTTTATGACTGTTTTTAAAACTTTTATGACACATGAGCTGAGCAGCAGAAACAGCCTGAAGGAAACTCACACAGAGTCGGTTTATATCGAGAAACGTCCTTCTGGGTTAAACGACTGGGCTCGAAATGAAAACTTTAGCTAAAACCATGTGACTGGTTTTTAATTCAGGGTTTCTTTCAAAGTAATAAACTCATCTGAGAGATTTTAGACACTAAACATATCCACAAAAAACATATGAACTGATAATATCATGAACAAGGGTCCAGTCACATCAGCATGTGTGGCAGCAGCAGTTATTGTCATTAACAACACAAGTGATGAGGCGTCATTCGAATAATCCCAGAAGAAGAAAAGGGGACAAAACAAGCCAGTGTGATGAAAAAAAGATCCTGTCAGTCATTATAATGAGAAACTTCCTCAAAATGAGAAATCTCAAAATATTGACTTATATGAAAATATGAAATAATTAGAAAAATGGGAAAACTGACTCGTGAACAAAAAGGTCAGAGTGATCGGGGGGGGGGGTATTTATTTACTACAGTTTTAATTAATATTTATTAATCTACATATTTACTATGATGTGCAGTTCATACTTGAATGTGTGTGTGTTGTATGTAGCAGTGTGTGTGTGTGCGTGTGTGTCGACGTTACGAGAGGTTTTTCTTAAAGCTTGTTCCCTCAAACACAAAAACACAAACAAACACAAACATATAGATGTAAACGCACCTGAACGCACCCACAGGGAGTCAAACTGGGACGCCGAGGAGGACGAGGAGGAGGAGGAGGAGGCGGGACGTACCGTAGCACATGAGACGCCAGGAGGAACTGACGATGTAAACACACAGACACTACCTGCTCCGCCGCCTCCGGGGGGCGCCCTCTCCCATGTTTATCCGTTTGTTTTCTAAGGATTTGATTGGTTGGTTGGTTGGTTGATTGTGTTTTTTAATTTTTTAATTTTTTTAGAGAGTGCTGAGAGTCGTAACTTTGTGCCTTCAGTATCTCCGCGCCATGACCGCGCCCGCCCAACATACTCTCTCTCACACACACA
>CAFUXE010000996.1:88674-100036 GCA_903364295.1 Serranus cabrilla | reverse complement strand
CCAGAGTCCCTCCACTCATCTGAGTCCTCACATCTAACTTTCAGTCACCACCTCCAGTCTGTCATCCTAATGAACCAGTACTGTTTCTGTTTCAAAGCTCCATCGTTCATTCATCTTTCATCACTGCTTCTATGTAAATTAAGGTTTCATCTGCATAAAATATGGTCTTTTGTATTTTTATAACCATGATTAAATCCCACATAAACCACCACAAATACCTAATAAATACGCTCACTCAAGTACTTTCCTGAAATACAATTTAACCCACGTGAATTTTACTTGAGTATTTGCATTTTCAACACAAACTAACTCCAAACTGAAGCGATACCAGCGCTCACTCAGACACTTTTAAGTGCACCCCTCCAGAGTCAACTTGGTTGAGGTTAGGACAAAAGAACAAGGTTGGAGTTAAAAATAACTAATTCCATATAAAACTAATGGACAGAGATTGTATGATTTACACCACTGTATGGTATTAAACGCTGTGTTTCTTTACTGTGCACATGACAAGAAAAATCTTTGAATCTTTGAATAATTTAAACTAAAATCTAAATGAACATTTCGCTGCCTGACGTTTTTTTTTGTGTGACATTAGTGACGCTACTCTACGCTTATCGTGACCAAAATGGCTTAACGAAAAAACGTGTGTCATTCATTTTATTTGATAAGTTTGAATGCAATGTGCGGGCTAGCGTTAGCGGGCTATTTGCAAACACAAATAATAATAATAAAACATTTTTTTAACAATAATATAATACGTTCAATAAAAGCACAACACATGTGGCGCAAGTTATAAACGTAAAACAATGTGTTCTTCAATTGCTGAAAGATTAAACCCCCCCCATTCCTCAAAGTGGTTTGGTCCACATGGTGGATCCAACGGGCTACCGGCTGCTCTGTGTTTATGGTTTCACTGAGCGACAGTCTCACACAGTAACGAAACCACAGCAGTGTGTAAAAACCAGTCAGTAATTTATCACTCCACTTTCTCAACCAGCACAAGGTTGTAACATGAAAAGTGACATTTCTCCTGCTTTGTCCAAAATCAGCCTCTTTTATTTTTATCAGCACGCCAGTTAAGCTAATAGCCGGTTAAGCTAATAGCCTATATCGCCAATAGCTTATGACTTAACAAGACCAAACGCTGTCCTGTAAACACACTCCCCCCCCCCAGGATTTACTCTCTGAAATGTGACTGCTTATTGTCCCCCCCTGAAATGGGATTTTCGCCCCTTGGTCTTCAGTAAGAACTAGCGGGCCTGCAGCAGAGAGGTAGGAAGTCAGAAAGTATAAAGAGACGTTTTTGATTTTGGTGTTTTCGTGTGATTTGTTGGTGATGAGAAAAACATACAACACCTCATTTTCGTCTGAGTGTCGGCTGAAAAGTGTCTCAAAACAAACCACAGAGGAAGTCTCACCCCACTACAGCAAAACATGAAACAAAAAGAAACTGTTTGGTTTTAAACAACATTTATCGTTCAGTTTCTTTGCTTGTTCGCAGCGTCTGACGGCTGTGAAGTCCCTCTCAGTTTGTTGACCACAAACAAACACTCAGCTGCCGTGGGGAAGCACAGCGCGGGTTCTTAGAAGTCACAGACACACCCGGGGCATTGTGGGTAAAAAAAGGGGCTGAACAGTTACAGTAAAGGAAGACTACCTGCCTTTTATCAGAAGTGATGTCACAGGAAGTGACATCACAGCTGTGGGACGGAGGGTCTGAGTGTTGTTGTATAAATACCCCGACACACAGCTCCGTGAACAAGTCATTTAAATCTAAATTTATTTAATTTGATAGTGGAGACTCTCTATTTCTACCCCATGGAGGATGTTGCTATAATCAAAAAATTCAAAATAAGTTCCTTGATGAATAAGTTATGCCATTAAATGTACCAAAATGGATGAAATGTGATATATGAAATCAAATAAAGTGCGCTTTCTGATTATTTTTCCATCCTTTTATTCGTCTACAGGTGCCAATAAATACAATCAATAAATAATCAACAATAAGTCACAGCAGTAGGATTATTAAATAGACATCTTAAATATAAAAATAAATATAGAAAAATTACGACATGTCAGTCAATACAAACATCACTAAAGAGTGCAGTACTTCAGGGGCCTGAATGTTCATTTTGCAATATTAAATATTTGAGTTTAATTGTCATTATTAAACTTCGTACCGTACGAGTATCAAATGCATAAGAGTTATCCGTCTGATTTGATCATAAAATCATCAAAAATCAAGAAATCAAGTATTTCCAGGAAATAATTGGTTGTTATTATGTTAAATACAATTAATCACACACATTTCACAGGTTCAAACCGCCAGGCTTTTTTCAAGTATTAAACTCCTTAAAAATATATTAATTTTACAAAAATAAAATATTCATCAGGCTTAGGCTGCTGGTTCACTGTCATGATAATAAATATAAATAATCATTTTAAAATACCCTTTAAGAACAAAAATGTTGGCACATTGGTTTAAATTTTTTTGGTCTTGAAACATTTCTGATGTTTTTTCATCCATTTTTCAGTTTCAGGCTCTCGGCTGAGTTTTGACTCTCCGTGCTTGCCGCCGTCGTCGCCGCCTCCTCTCCAGCTTGATTTCCTCAAACAACACGCTCGCCTCCTCGTACAGCCACGGCAGCTCCCCGAGCGCCTTGCTCTGGACGAGCGTATCATTCATCTGTAAGAAGGAGAGAAGCTCTGAATTAATTCCAATAAAAACACAGAAACAGCTTCACAGAACCATCAAACTCAGAAAGAACTTTACTGCAGACATTAAATTAAGCTGTAGAAAGTTATCCGCCATCCAACTTTTAGAAATAAAATAAAAAATTTGTGATTGTATAATTGAATATCGTCTGCAAACAGACAGACTTTTCTGTAAATCCTCCTCCACCCACTGTAAACCTTTCTATAAACCTTTCACCAGACTTCCTGTCAGGCCTCGGTATGTCCTAAAAAAACCTTCAATAATGTTTAAAATAAGCTCGCTTCAACCAAGCACAGCTCTTCGCTTATTTTAAGACAGAAATCAGCCTTTCGTTACTTAAGGCGACATTAATCAGGCAGAAAGCCAGAGGAAGTGAAAAGTCTCTGTACCTGGATGTGTCTGAGCGCCTTCAGCTCGTCCAGAAACGTCCCCTGCTCCTGGTAACGTTTCGACTTCAGCTCCTTGATCTTTTCCAGGAGGAATTCCAGCCCCGTCCGGACGTCTTTGCCCGCTCCCACTTCGCCGGCGGCGGCGGGTGTGTCAGCCGCGGCGGGCGGCTGGTTGCTCCCCGCCGTGTTTGGACTCGGAGTCGGCAGCTGCTTCAACATGTGGTCAAGCAGCTTTTCATACATCTGCAGGACGCCGCCCATGAACACAACCTTCGCCTGTTGGAGAAACAGAAGATTTAGTTTCTGGTGGGCAGTATTCAGTTTATCTTTAGTTAAACAACATTTGCCATTTATTGCATAAAAGTAAATTTCCCCCTTGAGTGGAAAAAACTTTGTGATTTCCCACACAGGAGTTAAATTAAGCACAGAGTGGGCCTGAAAGGGAAATGCCACCATTCACCATTCAGAAATCAAAGAGGTCAACAGAGTCAGACAGGTTCTGAGTGAGTGAGGGTTCAATCAGAGGCTGAAGAGTGAAGGAGCCTTAAAGCTGCATTCTCTCTAAAGGCCACCAGGGGGCGACTCCACTGGCTGCAATAAAAGTCTAGAGGATAATAAGCCGACTTCTTATTAGATTTCTGACCTCAGTAAAAGTCCAAAAAAACTCAAAGCTTACAACAGTAACAGGTGACGTCACGGTGGTTATGTCCACTTTGGTCACTAAACCGGATTAATGTTTAATGGATAACGTATTATTTTGCAACAAACTATTTTAATCTGGGTGAAGTGAATTTTGTTCAACCAGGAAGCAGCTAAGATTAAACTGATGTAAAATAAAGATGAGTAATAAGTGTTTGGAAAATGTCTTCCATCTATATATGGAGTTGTGTAATCCTTCAGACAGAAAACATGCAAATGAACAGATGAGTTGTTGCCATGTTGGGTAACATGAGCTCGTTGCTCTGGAACAAATTCAAAAACGTGATGAAATGCAGCACCTGAGCTGCAGCGGGGGGGAAAAACTGACTGGGAAAACCCAGCAGGGTGTGAGTGGGGGGGTGGCCTTTACATCTGCTCAACACCAGTTTCAACATAACAACCTGCTGAAATATGATCCTGGTATTCTGGCTTTTTCTGACATTTTCGAGCGTCTTTATCACAACCAGGTACGTCAGATTCAGGCCGATAATGGTTCAGACAAAGAGCTGAAAACTGATCCAAGAGCTGCCAACTGGCGGAAAAAGTCCAAATCTATTTTCCTCTAAATGAACTTGAGAGATCTGAAACTTTAAAGCAGCTACAAAGAACTTTTAAATCAACAGAAGCGACAGAAGCGAGTGCTTCCTCGAGCACCAGACTCCCTTTAGAAAACCTTGAATTTAACTGAACCTGCAGCAGCTGAAGTCAGGTTTGGATCCCAGGATGCAGGCAAACTGGAAACGACTAGAAACAGCCAATCTGGTCACTAATAGTCTTGTTTAGAAGACGTAACATGAGAGATTTTAATAATCACTTAAAGTTGTTTTAAAAGAGTCGAACTCTTGATTGGATGATTCATCTGTTATCTAATGATCTGTTTGGTTTGGAGGAAACGACTAAAATTTCAGATCTAAACTGTTTTCTTCCTTTGTTTACTTTTATAGGCAGCAGCACAGCTCAGTATCTAGATGTTATCTTTCAAACCACACAAGACTTCCCAGCCAGCAGCGAACGCCCAGCTGTAGAAGTTTGTTGGGCTGGTGTTTCGGCGGTTCGGCTCGTTCGAAACCAACCATGAAGTGGCTTTTTTAAAATCGCCGTCGGTGGAGAGTGAAAGTTTAACTCGGAGCCTGAGAATAGGTGCAAACAGAAAAGGTTGCACAGTGCAGAGCCAGCAGGAAAACAAACCACAGGAACCTCAACACAAACGATACAGAGACTGTTCTCAGTGTCAGACAGAAACACCAGCGCTGCTGACTCAGAGAATCAATGAAAAACATGGATAACTCGTGAAAAAAGCTCATATGAATTCATCTTTTGGTGCGTTCAAGGACACTCTGTTAGAGTTAGAAACTCTGTTATCATAATAATCTAATCCAACAGGTTTGGAAAACATAATATGAATTTTATAATTTCTCATATTTCTATTTTTAGTGCCAGTTTGAAAACTGTCCTCACTGGTGCATTCAAGGACTATCTGACATCTGAGCTTTAAGAGACTTTGTGGTCATCGTCAAAAACAAGTTGTGAAAACAAGCTTATCGGACTTTTTGGTGATTTTTGCACTCTTGCTGGTGCGTTCATGGACTATCTGACATCTAAGAGTTATGTAATCAGATAATCAGGAACAAGTGCTAAACACAGACTTTATGAATTTTGTAATTTCTTACATTGCGTTAGATTCTGCATAAAAATGGTCTTGGTGTGTTCAAGGACACTCTAGGACATCTGACTTTATGTGGCATTTGTGGCAAAGCATGTCAGTGATGAGCTCTGCGTCTAAAATAATAATAATAATAACAACAATAAAAAATACAAAAGAATATGTAACTACTAATTTAAAATAATAATAAATCAACAAATAAAAATCAACCGTAAAATGTGGGTTCAAGGAAAGCTTAAAAAACGTAAAAGACAGTTGTCAATGAAAATGCTGCATTCAAGGCCCCATGGTGTTGAAAGCGTCATGCTGCATTACTTAGATGGATACACTGTTTTTTAAATAAAATATTTCTGCACAAAGAGCTAATTATTGAGCTGAAGGTGTATTTTCTCACGGCTAGCTGTTTCCACCTGCATCCAGTGTTTATGCTAAGCTACGCTAACCGGCTTGTACTCAACATGCAGACATGAGATAAGCAAAACATATTTCCCAAAATGTTCCCAACTCGTCCTTTAAAGGTGATGGTGCAGAGCACGTTTGAGACAATGGTGCATTCAAGATCTGTCGTATATTCTTTGTGTGACTTTTATTTACCTCCATCTGGGTGGAAAGTGGTTCTTTGGAGAAGACGGGTTTCTGGTTGAATATCTCAGAGTTCGTTATTTTCTGCAAAAAAAGACAAAAAAAACTGGTCAAATTTGATATTAAATACACATTTTTGTCCTTTAAAGTATCAAACATCAAGTATTATCTCAAGAAACACAAGTTATGAACAATCGGCAATTACTGGTGTGTTCAAGAACAATCCGATATTGGAGATTTTGGAAGTCTAATCCAAAAGTCAAAACAATATATTCAAACAAATATGAAAAGTATCAAACTGGTTGTTAAAAATAAGGTGATTTTGGACATTTCTTTGCACTCTTTTTTAAAAATGTCATTATTGGTGCATTCAAGGACGCGCCGACATCGGAGCTCTGTTATCACAATAATCAAAAGACAAAGAATTCTAACAGGTATTAGATAAACAATCAGAATCTGAAAATGAGGATCAACAACATTGTGAAAACGATAACGGATTCGGACATTTGTTACATTTCAGCGACTCTTTTGAAAACGGATCATAGTGATGCGTTTAAGGACAGTCTGACATCTGACATTTCTAACTAGCTTTGTTATAATAATAATTAAAAGAAATAAGACAAACTATAATCGAAGAGATCGTTAGAAAAATTATTCGATTTTGGTCGTTTATTTATACTTTTGAAACTGTTATTGGTGCGTTCAAGGAAGCTCAGACAACAGAGATTTTAGCGACATTATTTTTAGCGAGCTCTGTTGACCAAAATCAAATTGAGAAAATTCTAATATGACTTTGGTTATTTTTTACACTTTGTTAGACTTTGCAGTAAAAAAAAAAAAAACTGTTGTTGTGCGTTCAAGGACTTTCTGACATTTGTTTGTGATTTGCTGCAAAGTGTTTCACTGACATTTAATGTAAAAAAAAAATCCAAAGAAATAAAAGCATAAATTAATATTTAGAAAAATTCAAATAGCAAAAAAAAATGTAAAAATAAAAATACAAAAAGTAAAATAATAATAGAATTTAAATGAAAAAATAAATATCTATAAAATACACTGTGGCATGAATGAGGCTTTTTCTTGCAATAAAAAAAGTTGCTCTCAGTATCCAAACCTCAGAGGTCAGAGTGTCCTTGAATGCACCATCCCTGCTCTTCACTGCAGTCACCATAACATACAACATAAAGTGACTAAAGTTCAAAAATAATGATTTCAATGGATATTTGCAGTAAATGCACAAAAAGAAACACCAGAACAGCCCTTTAAACATGCATGGAAAAAGTGTGTGCATGCATGTGTGTGTGTTTGTGGTGAGTGTGCACAGAGACAGAGGAAGCAGCACAGTGTGTGAAGTACTGACAGGTAGTGTTGTACTCACATAGTGCTGCAGGAGGTTCTGGATGGTTCTGTTCATCTTCTGCGGGATGTGAGAGCCTTGGACCTGACACACGGCCAGCCACAGACACACACAAAGCACTGCCCTCGCCGCGGCAACCATCGTCTCGCCGTTTGTTCAGTAGTAAAACCTGAGTGTCGTTGGGTTCCTGTCGGTCTGGTGGCTCTTGTGTCTCCTGCCCTGAAGTTGTCTCAAACTGTTTGACTTGTCATGAAAGCTTTTATTTATATCTCGCAGCGAGAGAGAGAGAGCGAGCGGCGATGATCTAGGTGTGAAAACTGTGGTCGTGCAGTTTCCTTTAAATCACCAAACTTCATAGAAGTGGGTGAGGGGTCCCACTCACGCATGTCAAACATATCACCCGTTTGCTGCAGAAATGCACTTCACACATGGGATATTTTTTCATGCAATAATGGGTTTTTTGGAGACATACTGGGAATGTTTCCTGGTGGAGGCCTGCAGCGCGCCGAGGCTCCGAGTCGCTGGAAAGCGCCGCAGTGACGCTGCAGCCTTCACTGGAAATCACTCAATCCAGTGGAAGCGTAGTGGAAACCATTACTTACTGAGTTACTACACCTGTGGTTTTATTGGGAAAGATTTCTGGAGGTGGTCTGAAAGTGCAACACGGAGATAACAGCCAGTAAAGTTCATTAAAAATCAAAAAAGATTCCCCGACAGATGACTGATTACACAGATATTCAATCAGATTACGTCAGTTTAACGGGTTCTTCCTCGGCTCGAGATTCTGTCATCGACTGAAACACGACCTGCTCGCACTCCATTTTATTTACTTTGTTACTTTTATTGAGTACTGAGAGTTTGTATTTGTTATCTTTTATTTTAGGTATATTTAATCACTTTTATTAATAATTCCACAAGGTTCAGTCCTGGGAGCTCTACGCTTCATTCTTTAATGATAGAGTGATATCCGCCTCTATGCCGATGACACTGTTTCCTACCATCAGCTACTAATAATCTGAAGATTTCTTTCAGTGCTTTGCAAGATGCATCTGCAGGTCTCACACTTTTATTAAATGCAGAAGAACTTATATTTCCTGCTCTCCAGAGCCAAAGAACTACAGCAATCTCCAAATCTGGACAAAATATCTGCTCATGTTGGATGTTAATGACACGTTTTTCACCTTTAAAGCATCAAATCAAACATCACGTATTATCTCAAGAAACAAGTTCTGAAAACTGCAATTACTGGTGCGTTCAAGGACAGTCCGATATTGGAGACTTGGGAAATGAATCCAAAGTCAAAACAATATATTCAAAGAAATATGAAAAGTATCAAACAGGTTGTTAAAAATAAGGTGATTTTGGACATTTTCATTATCGGTGCATTCAAGGACGCGCCGACATCGGAGATTTTAGCAACTTCAAACACTTCTAACAGGTCAAACCTGGACTTTAACTGGTGCATTCACTGAAAGAGTCACATTTTTTACATATCCAGGCATCTTGATGGATGATACATTAACCTAATGATGCATGAATGCACTAAAAGCGTGCTCAACGGAAATGAACGCAACATTTTGCACAAACATAAAACATAATGACACAAAAACATGGTATTTACTGTAAAACCTGAGGTAATATTGGGTTGCATGGCGTAATGAATGATGGCTCAGCAGAGCCAGATGAGGACAGGAAGTGATGTCGTCATGCAGCAGACACCCTGACTGGGTGTGAAGAGCAACATTCCCCATTCAGTTTAAAGGAAACCCAGCTAATATGAAGCTTTTCTTGTCAGCTTCACACACCTATTTATACACACACACACACTCAATCATATCTGTACAAAGATTAAGAAAATTATCTGGAAACCGAATGAGCTAAATTCTGGTGCCAGAGCAGCTGAGGTGGAAAAAACCTGCTGCAAGACGCATCAGAGGAAGTTAATAAAAGTGAAACCAGCTGAGGGTCGATTTTTCACAGAAAATGTCTTATTGTAAATGAAGGAAAACTTCCAACAATATTCAAACATGGCAACTTCTTCTAACACTTTTCATTTAAAAAATCACTACGATCAGCAGCCGATCACACCGATCACTGATTTGAATACAGAAATCACACAGAAATGCATAAAAACTGTAGATTTCTGCAGATTTGTAGCCAGCCAAACTTTAGCCCCGCCCACAACATTTTACGGCGGGAAGTTCGGTCTGAAACTTCTCGGAATCAGCCACGTCACTAAAGAGAGAGTTCGGGTTGAATTCGTTTACAACAAACATGGCCTTTGCACAGTCCACCTGGGCTAGAATTTAAGGGCCGAAACGTGATTTTTGCAAAAGATGCACGCAGAAAAATAAAGTTTTGACCGTCATTCACTGAACCAGCAACATTTCACTACAGTTTCAATGTTTTTATGTGTTGAGGAAGCAAAGTCAGGACATAAAAATATGATTTTTAATATGGCGATTGCCCGTTTCATATAGTAGACGACTGAATGGGCGTTATCAGTCCACATTAAACTCTGTATTTCACTGTTCTGCAGATATTTCAAAATAAAAGCATTGTGTTTACAAATGAAGAGAGTCTGTCCACAAGTTTCTAATGTTTCCAGAGATTAAATGGGTGTTTTTCATCCCATAAGTAGAGTTCGGGTCTACTCCACCTGCTGGTAGGCCAGTAGGTTGTTATTAGCACATTGAATGAGCAGCTATATATGAATGTGTGTCGTTTAGCGGCGTCCTGCATCGGTATAAAGTGTGAAACAAGGACTTTCACCCAGGAGACCTGGTTTATTTTACCAGTCTGACAACTTTACTTCCAGTATTTGACTTTTGAAACGATCTTTAAAACGTCTGACCAAGAAGTTTTTGACTCTAACCTCAGAGAAGTAGTTTTGTAGTGTAATCGTGACGAACCTGCAGCCTTTTAACTAAATGTAAACACTTTGATTTCAGTGGGCGCCCACTGAACGGGCTGATAACAACCTGCTCAACCTGCCAGCAGGTGGAGCAGATTCTGTGGACTGAAGCCCTTCGTTTGCTAACACAAAGCTTTTATTTTGAAATATCTGCAGCACTGTGTGCAGCTCAACAGATTAGTAAAGTATCGGCTTTAAATTGTGGAAATATGACGACAGAAATATCCTTTAACATAATTTGACGTAGCTTATTGTTCACACATCTGTGGGGTTTGAAAGAGGCTTTTATTTTTAATATTTTAGACTATCTAGGAAGCCGAGCCCAATAATTTGGGCTGTTTCAAGCACAACAACATCTTAACTAACTGACTAACTAATGAATGTGATGAACTAAAATTAATCAGTTTATTAAGAACAACCGTTTGGAAAGAATTCAGAACATTAAATTTCATGAAAATCGATCTGAAAACTCTGAGAGTTGAGCTCCGACCTTTGACCTCCTTCCACCAGCTCACAGAAAGAGAAACTGTATTTCCTGCCGAGCTCAGCAGAAAGCAGAAACAGGAAGCCGGCAGGTGGATTCTGGTGTTGACGCTCAGGTGTGGGTATCCCCTCACACACACACACAAACACACACACACACAAACAGGAAGACGCTGCACAGGTGGAAGTTTTTCTGTTTCTCTTTCTGTTTTTCTCGGGAATTCACAGCCGTTTCTTTTCAGTCTGAACCATTTCTGCTGAAAGTCTGCTTCAAATTCGGATAAAAACATTTGATTTCTACAACAATGTCACATATTGTCAACATCTTTAACTGGACGGCGGGTTGGAAAAGAGCGTTTTCCTTAAAAATTCACCAAAAATTCAACATTGATTGTGTGAAAAACGTGTAAAAATAAATCCACCATTTATCGCAGAAAGAAACAGTAAAAACAGACAATATCGTCAGAGTTTGAACTTTACGATTGCCCTGTTTACACGGAGCCCAGAGGAGAGGACAGGAGAGGCTGTTTACACAGAGCCCAGAGGAGAGGACAGGAGA
>CAFUXE010000996.1:65697-84846 GCA_903364295.1 Serranus cabrilla | reverse complement strand
AAAATATAAAAAATTATATAGTGTAATATAATATAATTAATAAAATATCTATAATATAAAGATAAGATAATAAGATAATGTAACATAATATTATATTATATTAGGTATAAAAATATTATACTGTAACATAACAATGTAATTTAATATGAAATAACATGATGTATTATACTGCAATATAACTTAATATAATATAATATAATATAATATTAAATATGATATTGTAATATATTACATTCTAATATTAAATAACATAATTTAATATAATATAACATAAAAACTAAAAGGATGGCTTCTAAATGTTTTCTAATTAATTTATATCTATAAATATACTTAACATTTACAGTATGATTTTACTTTAATATAATATAATATAATGTATATATAATAATATAAAGTGTATATAATAAACCAAAGGGATTCGCCTCTAAATGTTATTATTTTATTTTTTTATTATTATAATCTTTTGTAAATTTGATCTTGTAATATTAGGATTTTTTAGAGGAAAGAGGTCTTTATATACATATATATAATTTATCATTTTGTAGTAATTTAATGTTAAATATTTTAGTAAGGAGTATTTTTTTCAAACTTCCTGCTTTTCCTCTATAATAAACCTCAGAAACTCACAAAGTTTTGCTAACCTCATGATAAAAACCCACATGATAATTCATTTTCTGTCTAATTAGTGTGTAATTAGTAAGAAGTCAGTGACTCAGCGTTAAGTGATATATATCAGAAACTAAACTCTTCAGTCCGCCCACTCTCTGCATTTCCACAGAAACAGAACTGATGCTCAGCAGTCAGAGGAGGCGGAGAATCTGAGACAGACTCACCTCGATCCTGCTGAGCTTGCCGAGCAGGTCCTCCCTGTCGTGGGTCACGTGGCTCAGGCGCCTCTTCAGCTCCACCATCCTGTTCCTGAGCAGCTCCACTTCCCGCTCCACCTCGGCCCGCCGCTCCGGGCCGCTCAGCTGCTCCAGCAGCGGGACGGCGCCCTGATGCTGCTGCTGAGGCTGCAGGATGCTGGAGAAGATCCGGATGTAGACGTCCAACGTGGCGTTCATCACCTGGATCTTCCTCTGTGGACGAGAGTCAGAATCAATCGGTTATTTATACCATAATGATAAAAGAAAAACATCAAATAAACTCAAATTATGGCTGATTATCCTCGAGGTCACAGCAGCTCATTTTATACACTGAGACGAACATCATCACACAGGAACGAAATCTTGAGATCTGAGGTCGGAAGACCAGTTTGAAAATGGCCTTGCTAGTTTATTATCCGTTAAAATTTACTCTTAATTTTTTAGCGATATTTAACTGCTTCCTGTACAGCCCACTGGCTGAAACTAAAGGGTTTAATATATACACTGAATTATACGAAATTCTGCAAACTATCCACAAATGTTCTAACTCTGACGTTAAAAAGCCTTGTTCTTGGCTCGGAGTTCCTCAGGGCGCAGTGTTTGGTCCTCTGGTTATCATGAATCAGCTTTTTTTTTTTAAAGTGAATAAAAGTTTTTTCTTGACTTAGTGTGAATCCATGTGTTGTTGTTGTCCAGTAAAATCCACTTAACTTCAAAATGTGAACTTCTCATGATCCATAAAGATCAATTATCTGAGAGATTTTAAATCTTGGAAAGTGAAGATGTTGTTTTGAATAGAAACAGCAGAAACAGACTGAGTGGGTTTTACCTGGCAGGAGGTGTTGATGCTCTTGATGACAGAAGTGAAGAGAGGCTCACTGTTGACCTCCGGCTCCTTCAGTTTCTGAGAAAAAAACAAAAAACATGTTTCAGTACTTCAGTATTTCTGTTCCAAAGTAAAATAGTAATAATAATAAGCATAATTTTAAATTATTCATAAATTAGTAGTAAAAGAAAACATTCAGCAAAATTGAATAAAACTTTTTAAACATTCAAAATAAATACATAAAAATAAATATATAAATAAGTTCACTATATATCATTTGGGGTCAGTAGTGAGACAAAATCAACAGTTTCTAAAAGTTAAGTATTTTTGCTATAGATAATATAAATCAGCCACACATAACTTCTATCTACCATAAAATATCAAAATAACGAAATCAGAAATATAAGAGCTCACATATCTCCTGTATGTGCAGATTTTAGATTTCAGATTAGTGACGAGATATCAGATTTTAGTTGAGATAACCATTTTAAAGGTAAAATCTCGGTCTATCTGCAACATTTAATGCACTGTATGTTGAGGACATATTGTAACAACAACGTTATTTGCGTGTTTTTAATAACAATAGTCTTTATGAGCCTGTAATAATGCTACTATAGACTGTGAGCATCCGACCAAATAAAAGGCAGACAAACTGGTTCAGTCGCCTAATGTCATTTGTACTTCAAAGTTAATGAAAGCGAAAGCATCTGTCACTGCAGAGGAAGCCTGACTTTAATCCAGTGAGTAGGAGGTCACAGAGGTCTTGCAGTAGTTTAAACAAAGTGATTCATACATTTATTTATTGTACCAACACCAAAACTAGAAGGCAGTTCTGTGGGAAACACTGAAACACTTCAAACTACCTTTAAAATACTCACTTAACTGCTTAATGTGTGCACACATGCCTTAATATGGACACAAATTTAAACTTCTGTGTAATTTTAAGACACAGGTTTCTTAAATAAACCATAAACTTCGTGTCAAAACCCTTTAATTACTAGCAGAGACGAAGCTGTATGGAAAACTATGGAGGATCTAAAATTGAGCCCTGCGGGACACCAAAGGTCAACTCACCGTACCTAATTGCCTATTAATTTGTGCAAACACCCCTTAACATAAACTCAAATTGTACTTATTTTTTTATTTAATGTAATTTTAAAGACAACTTCCTTAATAAAACCATACATTTTGCATTTCAATCACAAGCAAGTTACATGGAAAACTAAAGAGGATCTAAAGTTGAGCACTGCGGGACACCAAAGGTCAACTCACCATGCAAAATTTGCATCGTAAATCATGCAAACATCCCTTAATACGATCTAAAATTCAAACACAAGATTTAAAGGCAATTTCCTTAATAAACCTAAAAAGGAAAAGCTGCATGGAAAGCTACGGAGGATCTAAAGTTGAGCCCTGCGGGACACCAAAGGTCAACTCACCAGCACATCTGCGATGGATTCATGGCTTCGTTTCAGGTTCTCAGGGACCAACTGGCAGGGACCACCAGACGCCAACACGACTCCCAGTAAGACGAGTAGACACAGCGATACAAAGTTCGGAGACATGTTGGAGCTTCAGTACAAATTGCCGCAGATTAAATTTTTAAAAAGCGCGTCCTCTGAGGAGAAGGTGCAGAGTGTGATGATGTGCTAATCAGTCACTGATGCTGCTGTTGACCTGTGGGTCTGTTTATATAGCTATCTGCATCCCTGTCTGTGTCACTGTGTGTCACTGTGTGTGTGTGCGTGTGTGTGTGTGTGTGTGTGTGTGGTTGTGCATCTCTGTGGTCTGTGGGCTTTCAGCAGCAGCATAGACAACAGTTTTCCTCTAAAAGTTACTCTGCTGCTGCTAAACTTACACGCACAGGAGACTCCCTGGTCAGGTTTCCATTCGCTTCCTTCCCCTGAACACGTACACATGCACAGAGCGAGGAGACTCCCTGGTCAGGGTGGTTTAACTGGAGGAAGACCAGTTCATCTACACATTTACCTAGAAATCTGTGTGTGGCAGTGCACGCCACGCTCCCTTCAGGTTAACCAGTGGTGCCAGTAATGTCACTGATGTGTGTGTGTGTGTGTGTTTGCATAAAACCTCATGTAAGCTTTATGAAACTATACAGACCTGTTTGCATGCATTTTGCATTTTGTATGCAAGCTTTTGTGCATAAATGTTTGCGTGCAGAGTGACTGCAGGTTCTACTGCAGCCTGAAAGAGCATTCATTCATTTACTTTACATATTGATAACCCCCCTCATTCAGTGTTTTTATCATATTTTCTATAGTCTTAGTCGTAAATATGTAAGTCATGTTCAAGCATCATTGTACGGTGAAGATTTGCTGCTTTTTTCTGTATTTTTTCTTTGCAAACTGAATTATATATTTGTTTTTGTTTCTTTTATTTCTTGGAAACTGCAAACAGGCATTCTTCCGAACATTAATTTATTAAACGAGAAAGTGTTTTACATCTAAACTTTAAGGAAAACTTGCAAAATTAGGGCATTCATACCACCTGGAATAACAGCTTTCAGCTGTGGAAGAAGTATTAATATCTTTTACTAAAGTGATTTGTGATGAGAAATTAGTTTCTAGCTTTGAAAATTTGCAACTTTTAATTCACCAAATATTATATTATTATATTATGTTCCATCAGACAAACCAAAGATAGACTTATCAGTTTAGTCACCGCGATATGTTTGTGATAATTCCTAATAATTATGAGTCATAAGTGCAAAATTAGATCAGAATCTCTTTTCAAGAGAAACTGTCTCATCCTATCGGTTTGAAATTATTAATAATTAATACTCGTGCGCTGTTTAATGGTAAAGCCTGAAGTGTGCCGTGACGTCAAGAAGAAAATTTCAACAGTCATCTCTACACGGCTGATGCAGTGTGAGGGGGAAGACGCAGCCCACCCTGCGGACGCTAAAAAGAGGTCAAAGACTTTCAGTTTGAAGGTGTGGGACCCCCAGAAGCCGAGATCTTTACATGCTGCAAGAGTACTAGACTGTGCTGTTTTACTCCTGTTTCATGCACAAAATGTTCTTGTTTTTTGCACTCAATCCAAAAAACTGTTGATATCCAGATCTTTTATGAAGTTTAAGAGTCCGTGTCTTTCTCCTTTCGAGCAGAAATGTGGACTTTTTGGCATGAAAATCTAAATCAAATCCCCTGCAAACTGTTGGTAGTTGGTTTGTGTACAAGTGTACAAGTGTCGCAAAACTGCTGTAAAAAGCCAACTGAGATAAAAGTTCTGAATGTACTGTTTACATGTCTAAATTATGCTTCTAAAACTGAGTAGTATTGGTCTTCATCAGAAAATTCTACATTCAGAATAAGGCCTAACTCTGAATATACGAACAGAATATGCTGTTTACACGACCTGTATACAAGTCAGAATTAAAGGTACACTTAATCATGAACCAATACATTTGGTTGAGTTTTTTAATGTTTGGGTCTTTAACAACCTCTCTTAAAAAGTTTTTTGGAGTGGAGTTTTTAAACACTGCACAACCATTATATTGCCAAAAGTCTGAGGAACTCGACTTGGCCCCTGAGAGATCTTAATGCACAGCATACAATGAGATGTTAAACACTCTGGTCCAAACCTCGGGAAAACGGGTGGTATGATACTTACAATTGGACCGTTTCGAACAAACAGATCCATAAAAGGCCCATAGATCCGTTTGAAACCCCTGGTATAGACTTTGTTTTGTGAAATACTGGATATTTTTCACCTTTCAGCCTTTATGATTCAAAAGACTTTATTAAAGTTAATTTGATGTGTTGGTTAAACTCCACAGGAAAAACACATACGCAACCTAAGATTTCATATTATGTGTCATCAACCGGTTTTCTTTGTGGTATAGGTTTTAGAGTTTGTTGTTGAGGATGTTGACCTCAACCCCGTCCAGCACTTTCGGATGAATGCTGCCAATGAGCCAGACTTTATCACCCGACAGCAGTGCTGAACGTCACTGATACTCTCGGGCTGAATGAGATCCCTGCAGCAGGTTCAACATGTCGTCTGAAACCAGAAGAGTGGAGGCTGTAATATGTTTAACTGTGACATCGTTTGTCCACATGTCAATCTACCGTAGAAACATGGCTGCAGCCGGAAGAAATGTGCTCACCGCTGTGGGCAGACATGCCGCGACACTGGGGTAAAAGTGTTACTGCTGAAGAAAGAAAAACCATCCCAGCGCCGTCACTGCTGGTGGAAACGCCACCACAAGGCGTGCAACGAAAGCTGAATCATCACTACGGGTAGAAATGCCATTACTATGACTACAAATTACATTTCTAGGGATTTCCCAATAAACTAATTTTGGCCTTCCACCCATTCAGACTATTTTTAATAGTATTAGAGATCTCAGAGTATTTCAGTATTTCTATTTATCTAATACAGCTACAGAATGTATGGTTCAGGTAAATCAAAACAACTTGTAAACTCTAATGTTCTGCTACCTCGATGGGATTAGTAGTACTCAGTGGTGTGCACAGGGGGGTGGCAGGGGGGTTGAAAAAAGTGCTCTAAAGTGCCCTCTTGGGAGGCAAAACGCATTTAACATGTGGGGTCGCCTAGCTAAACATAATATAGAATTGTGTGTCATCTGCATAATGTAAAACACTACGTGATTAAATAGAATAGATGCATAGCAGTTAAAGTAAAAAGTACTTGTTTTTTATGTGTTTTATTACAATAATCCGAAACTAATCCGAATTTTATTTCTATTTTCCAACTGTTTACTGTTAACTGTTAATTAAAATAAAAAGTTCAGACAGAAGACAGAAGATTTAGTTTAGAAAATGTATTCAAATATTAATGTCAATAAAAGAGTGTATTGCCGGGGGCCAGTTCTTGGCGTGTATTATTAATTTTATTCGATATGTTTTAATGCAATGTTATTGATACGGCTAGCATTAACAGGCTGAAGGTAATGGGCTAGCGTTAGCGAGCTAGCGTTAACGGACTAGTGTTTGAGGGTTAGCGGTAGCGAGCTAGCATTAGCTTACACAGGTGTCACAATCTGGTGTCGCCTAGCGAAACAGAAACAAAGAACTGTGTGTCATCTGCATAATAATGTATATTATGGTTTTTGATAACAATAGATGCGTAGCAGTAAAGTAAACAATACTGTTTTTTTATGTTTTCTTATTCAAATTAACTATCCCAATTTTAAATGTGTTTTTTTGACAAGTCTATTTCAGCTACAAGGCAATTGGGAAGAAAATGTTAAGCAAACATTTAGAGGAAACAAAAGCACCAGTAAGATCTAGTTCAGTGCCTCAGTTAAATAAATTGGATCGTAAAACTTATCAAAATATTAATGTCAATGTGTGTAACCTGCATACATAGATTTTGATTTAGTTTTAGTCTGCAAACCTTTGCATTAAAACAGTTATGTTCATCATCTATCATTATCTATCATTATTATTGAGGAAGTGGGGGTTAGAGTGCACATTGTGCAGCTTTAAATTCAGGGGTTGGGTATTCACATTAAAATTTAAAAAAAGTTTTTTTGCATTTATATATATTCATGGTTTTATGTAACCAAACAGCTTATTTCTTGCACATATTCAAAATCCTGAGACAAAGTTACATGAAATTACTTTAGAATGAAAAATGCTCAAGTAGCTTTTTTTTCTCCAGATGAAGAGTCTGACACACACTCGCTGTCCGTTCACTTTCTAGGTAAATGATAATTAACTGGAATTAACAGGTTGCCTCCTACACTTAAAACAATTACCACTGTGTGTGTGTGTTTCCTAGAAATCTTAGCTTTTTTTTCCCCCTCATGTGCCAACCGTCAACATAAACACTGCACACACCCCACATCCTCTGCTCTGCGGTGGAGGGCTGAATTTTCCCACCAACGAACACGAAGCGTTATATAATCAGCCTCACTGACCCCTGACCTCTGACAGCTGCTGTGTCCACCTGCTGGGAGTCAAATATTCACTTTATTTTACCTCTGACATTAAATTCTCCAGCAGCCTGATGCTAACTCTGCATGTCTGAGACTTAACCAGACAGGAAATGTGCAAAACAAACAAAACTGCTTGCTTACTTAGTTACTACTCTCTTTTTTGTGCAGCTCTCGCTCACCGTTTTCCTCTCTAGTTTTCTCTTTTTATAATGTACACAAACTGTGCAACATCAATATTTCAATCACCTGTAATATTATGATATATTTTCTCAGTTTAATGGTGCAATTTCAACTGATTCTGTCTATATTTTTCCTAATCGTAACATTTCCTGTTGTTTAAATTGTCATTACTTTTATATTTCTTTTGATTTATATCACTTGTTTACTATTTATTGTTAATTTACTGATGCCTCTTTCTATTTTTGCAATGAAATTTCCCCCATTCTTGGACTAATAAAGAATTATCTTATCTTAGAAGAGGCTAAAAAGGTGTTACATTTCTTTCCTTTTGTCAGCATTTTTTTAAATCCAGAACAGGAATAACGTGCTGACTCAGCACGGAGATGGCTATAATGATGCTGATGATGTGTCGCTGCGTGGGGTTGGAGATCTCACTGTGGGTTTCACAGTTTCCACAGACAGGTGAGGTAAGGGAGCGGATCGTGACTCAGTTCTGCTTCGGGGCGAACAGTTCCTTTAAATCTTCCACGAACTGGAACTGAATTCTGACCTGAAACCTCAAAACACAAAATCCGGATTAAATTCCGGATCTCTTTTACTCTCTTCTACACTAATTTCTCTTCCACTCATCATCTCCTTCTTTCGTTTTTAGTTTTTTAGTTTCTTCTACATCTTGTTGCACTTTGCCGCATTAAAATCTTACGACGACGAGACGAGTTACATAATGTTATGTACTTACATTATCCCAATTGTTGCCAATAATTTGTATACGTTCAGTCATTTCAATCAAATAATTTGGTCACCTGTCAGTGGCCTCGTACCCTCTTTAAGCATGTATTGTTTATCAGAGGCTTCAGAAACTGTCTGTTTATCCTGTTTTAAGCCACATTTTCATGCAGTTTTTAACTTTAAATTTAAACTAGATGAAGGATTTTAGTCTTCAGAAAAACCAGCTGAGCAAGTTCAGCTCACTGCCGCTGCAGGACGTCCTGTGTCCACCAAAAAGCATTAGAGAAACATTGTTTTTTAACATGAAGCTGCTTTATTTAACATTTTAACTGGTTTCAGTCGGCAGGTCTGTTTGTTCTGGAGAACAGGAAGCCTCTACGAAAAATACAGCTCTGAACTTTGAACTTTTCCTCTTATTTTTTATCCTAAAAATCTAAAAATGCACTGACTGTATGTCGATGTGCTGCTGTACCAACTCTCAGCCAGCAGAGGGAGACAACACTTCACACTTTTTACCAATAATAAACCATCGACAGTCATCAAGATAAAAATCTAGTTTATTTCAGGATGAATCATAAATATAGCGACAATATTTACCATATAAAAATATCTTCCTTCATATCATTGTTAAATCAATATATTACATTTTCAAATACTTTTAACAAGTGAATACTCAAATATAATAAATATTCTTGAAAAAATAACTTAATTTGTAAAGGTACAATAATACAAAAGTTTCAATAACACTTAGCAATAATTATGAATCATTTTTAAAAAATAAAATAAAGATCGAAGAACTTTCGGCGAGTTCAGACTCTAACGTGGCTTTTAGGTCCATAAGCATCTAGATATTACATTTCCTGATACATAATATGTCGGATGACGCTTCGAAAAATGAGGCAGATTTTCTCTAAAAAAAAAATAATAATAATTTATTATTTAATAATTATAAATTAAAAATAAAAGCACCTTTGTGGTGCAAAAATCCAATTTTGACTCCATTTGAAAAATATAAATAAACTCAGATTAATAAAAAAATGTTTTAAACGGATGATGAAGATGATGATGATGATGAGGCTCTACAGGACGTGGTGCTGAGTCAGCTCATCCATCCACCTGAGGACGTAGGTGAACTCTCCGACGGCCTTCAGCACGGCTCCGTCTCTCCTCCTCTGCACGCAAATACAGTTTGTAGTCGTGGTAATATATGTACCATGTAAGTATTACATTAAAGTAATTAAATAAAGCAGATTTTATTAGTTAATATTATCAGTATTACTATTATAATACTATAGTAAGTAATAATAGTAGCAATGGTAATAGCAGTAGAAATAGCAGTGTTAGCAGTAGTAATGCTAGCAGTGTTAGCAGTAGTAATGCTAGCAGTGTTAGCAGTAGTAGTACATCTGTAAATATTTACCTTTTTAATTTTTCTTTCCATCTTCTTGATGATTTTTGACCATTTTGAAGGTTTTGAGGAAGAAACCTGAACACAAAGTACACAAAAACATAGCAGTCAGTGTGTGTGTGTGTGTGTGTATTTTGTGTGTATTTCTGAGCATATGTGCGTTAATACTCACGCAGTGCTGCAGTGTGTGCTGGAGTCGGTGCAGCAGGTCGTTGAAGTGGAGGGGGAGGAGCTCCTGGATGACGTCCCGACTGAACACACTCCTCTGGTACACGTCAATCACGTCCCGCATCTCCAGCCAGCCAATCACACGCTGCGGAGGAACCAGCCGTCAGTCAGTACTTTGTTGGCTTCCCTTCAACATCGTTTTAATGACCAGAAATCTAGATGCTTGTTTCACAACGACAACTCCAGTTTCGTCCCTCAAATCAGGAGAAACTACACAAACCTAATGCTGCAACTGCACACATGAAGCTAAGCTAACTTAGCCTCCACAGTTCATCAGTTTTAAAGCTGTAATCAAGTAAAACCAGTTTTTTTTTTAACTGTACTGGGCAACAGAATGTAAACTCTGAGTCATTTTAAAAGCCTTAATTTTCTGAGAATTGTCAGAATCTGCTTTTTCCCAGATGTGTTGACTGATAAATCCCACTTTATCATGATGGTTTATCAGCATGGGTAACAACCCTTAAACAGCAGCTTTATCCGCAGTAAGTTGATGTGCCGTGTGCAAATATTCTGCCCTATGCCACCAATAATTGGGGAATACAGGATTTTATTGGCTTATCTTGATAAAAGTGCTTTCAACCACTCGCAAAATGTTCTTTTATCTAAGAAAAAGCCAAATAAGACGTTTGCTGTATCCCAGAAATCAATGGACACAAACAAATTGAGAACAAATCATGTATACAAACAAAAAATAAGAGGACATTTGTTCTTATGTCACTTCCTTAATGAGGCTAAATCCTTACTTTAGTAGCTTTTAACCTGCTGTCTAACCTATCAGGGGTTTTTCTGCATAGATTTAACACCCTGTGGGGTAAAAATAATCCACCGGAATGCTCTGACTAAATATTTCCTTCTTGAAATCCAAACAGCACGCTTGGCTGGACAGGTACGTCATCTGCAACGTGTTTGGAAAAACCTGTAAGATGACTGACGGGTTCATGTTCGTGGGAATAAACTCCTGAAGCGGCGGCGGCGGCCGTGTTGAGTTTCACTTGTTAGGTTCGGCATGGTTCTTCTGTGCAGTTACAGCATCAGGTTAGAGTTTGGTAAACGTGTGGTTGTGGCTGAGGTAAACCAAGCCGGCACTGTTATGGCTGGAGGCTGAGACCTCAGCGAAGGTTTAACTTCCGCTGAAGCACCAGACTCCATTCAAAAGGTGATAAACTTCACCAGAGACACAAACACAACGCTCGGCCTCTTTTCAACAAGATAGCCGTATGAACTGATCAGACAGACGGGTTGACGGGTTTACTGACCTCAGGACATTTGGTGCAAAACTTGGGTAGAAGTCTGCGCAGCCTGGAGAATTTCTCTTCTTTCTGTGGATAGAAATATAAAACACATTAGTCCAATATTAATGGCTTTTATATCAGAGTTATACAGTATTTTTAAAAACATTTTATCAAAAGTAAACCACATCTGTTGTACTTGAGTCCACTTTTTTGAAGTCCTGCACTCGGACTTGGAATTTTACTTGATCTCTGCTATTGGTCAAGTTGTTCCTGGCTGCAGATTTGGGATCAGTTGTACAGAATATTGCCTGATGGGTTAATGTTGTTTATAGATAGATTATTTCCATCCAACCTAACTCCCACTATATCTGTATTTAAAAGACACTATGGCCTATCAGGGTCAAGAACAGGTCTTCATTTGCCCTGGACTTGGTCTGGACTTGGTCTGGACTTGGGTTGTAACGTGCATTGATTTTTATTGATATATTGGTTCAATTATAAACCCTCCAATAACATCAATGCAAAGTGAAACTAACACTACATATCATCTATAAGATATGCCTTTATTGTGATATTGAAAATTGATAAATTACATATTTTTATCTTCTTTTGACTTGTTCTTGAATCTGACTCGACTGGACCTGATCTTGGGCTTGACTTGGACATGTTGTCCACGACGACAGCACCGCTGACACTGACCAGAACAATTCAACTTGGCATTTATAGTCAAAAGTGACAAACGGAGTTCCCCAGGGCTCCAACCTGGGGAACTCCGCTTGTTTGAATGTTTGTTATTATGCAGACGACACACAAGTTTACATAACCTTATCACCATAACCTTATCACCTAAAAATACGTAATTACAAGTAAAAGTACTGCAATCAAAATGTTAAAAAAACAATGTATTTTGTGTTGTCAACAAAGTGTATTTAAAACCCCCAGAGTTAAAGTACTAATAATGCCGAATGGCTTATTTTACTTTGTTTTATATCACTATTGAATACAAGTAAGAGCATTAATTAGTTCCAATTTCAGATAAATTACATATAACTTGGACGATAACTAGAATAATACCGCATTACTTTACTTTCTTAATCATCGATAGCAAGTACTTCAAAAGTACACCAAAGCACATTCCTTTGGTACACACACATTAAACAGCAGAGGTGTTGTTAGTGTTGGTGGTTGTACGAGTATAAGTGACGGTATCAGTAGTATCAGTCGCAGTATTTGAAAGCTGTGAAGAAAAATCTGCTCTGTGTGTTTTCAGTCTTTGATCTGATCAGAAGCTTTGATCTGGTTGAGATACGGCAGCTTTTCAAACTTTCACTTCCTGTCTGATGCTCGACATCAGCTGATCAGTTTAACTGCACAGTGTCACTCGTCAAGAAGAATTACTAACCAACAATGTGAACTGTGTTCATATCAGATCAGATGTGGTAATGAAAGGGGCTTTTATTTTGAAAGAACTGATGCTCTCTTGAACATAATAATCAGTAATTCCACATTTTGATTGATTGATCTTTGGTTTTTATCTGTTTTAACAAAAGTTTAATAATAAATTGATGAACTTATAAATAAATGCTAAAACTGACCAATAATTAGCCAATAATTATTCATCCTTAATTGATTGCAAGTCAGTAAACATGATTATTGATCTTTAAATGATGTCATTATTTAATAATGAACTGATATATTGATTAGCACTCAGTCAATAACTGTCACTTGGCATTCAATGAGCTAATCAATACGTTTTTATGTTAATTGAAAAAATAATCAATATTAAAATCAATTATTGGTTTGTAAAAGTAGAAAACTGACATATTGATCTGCACTTCATTTTACAAACTTAGTTAATCAACGATTTCAAGACTAATCAAAGTGTTGTCAATAAATAATTCATCTTAAACTGAAAAGATATCAATAATGGTTATTATTGACCCTATAAAAGTATTAAACCGACATATTGATCTGTAATTAGTATTATTGATCTTGATAAACAGATGAGCAGACAGATTATTGATCAAACTAATCAATAAGTGTTATTGTTGACATTTAAATGATCTTAAAGTACTGATCTAAAAACTAATCAATAAAAGTCAGAACTGACATTTAGAGATGCTAAATATTGATCTGTAAGAGTTCAGATTAACTTAAAATTGGTTGTAACCTGATTATTGATCTCTAGTTGATTTTTAGTTTAATAAACATGTAAATAATCAGAGTTATTGATGAGTTATTGATCTTACCGGCAGCTTGTTGATCAGCTGTCTGCTGCGGCTCCACAGTTCCCGGATCAGTCCGGCGGGAATCTGCTCCCGGCAGGTGAGTCCTCGCACATCCGTCGCCGTGGTAACGCTCCCGCCGGCGGTGCTGAGGCTGAGGAGCAGAAGGAGCAACGACGTCCTGACGAGGAGGAGAAACATGTTGGACTGCAGCAGGTTCACTCCCCTCTCACTCTTTTATACCTCCTCCTCTCCTCCCCCTCTTCTCTTCTTCTTCTTCTTCTGCCTCTTCTCCTCTTTCAGAATTTCCTCATGTCACTGACTCACTGCTGCAAACTTCCAAAGGAGTCTCCCAGATGACACCTCCCTTTCTCCTCCCTCCTTCTCCTCCTTCCTCCTCTCTTGTCTGTTTTCTCTCCTATTATCTTTTCTTCTCTTTTTCTGTCTTCTCTATCATTTTCTTCACCTCCTTTTTCTCCCTTATTCCTTGTCTATTTTCTCCTCCTTTATCCTGCTTCCCTCCATTCTCCTCTTTTCTACTCCTCCTTTTTCCTCTTCTCTTTCTCTCATTTTTTCCTGCATCCCGCGTATTCCTCCTTTCTCCTCTCTTTCTCCTTTCTGTATTTCCTCCTCCTCCTCCTCCCTTTTCCTCTTTTTCTGGCTTCTCTCTGTTTTCTCTTTTCTTTGCTCTCTCCTCCTTTCTTGACTATTTTCTCCTCCTGCTCTTAACTCCTCTCTCCTGCATCCCTCCGTCTCCTTTTTTCTAGCTTCTTCCGATTCTTTCGCTCCTTTTTCCTGCATCCTTTCTTTGACTTTCTCCTCTTTTTTCTCCTCCTTTCTCCTTGTCTTTATCTCATCTTTTCTGCATCTCTTCTTCCTTTCTTCTCCTTTTCTGCACTCTTTTTTCCTCCGTCTTCTCTCCTCTTTTCTCCTTTCTTCCTTCTCCTCCTCTTCTTATCTCCCTTTTCCTGCATGTCTTTCTTTTAGTTTCTTCTCCTTTTTATCTTCCTTTCTTTTCTTTATTTCCCTCTTGGCTCTCCTCCTCCGTCTCCTGTTTCCTCCTTTCTTCCAGCACCTGTCTCTCCTTTTATTTTTCCTCTCCTCTTCCCCCTCTTTTCTTCTTCTTCTGCCTCCTTCTCCTGTTTCAGAATTTCCTCATATCACTGACTCACTGCTGCAAACTTCCAAAGGAGTCTCCCTGATGACGCCTCCTTTTCCTCCTGTTTCCTCCTCCTCTTGTCTCCCCCCACGTCTCCCTTTTTTCTATTTTTACCTGCTTTCTCCTCCTCCTGTCGTCTTTCCTCCTTTATCTTTATTTTGATTCCCTCTTCTTCTCCTCTTTTATTTTATTATTTCCTGTCTTTCCTTCTTCCTCATTTTTTTGATGATGGCGTCACTTCCTGTCGGTTTTCCGGGCTCGGTTTGGGTAAAACCTGGTTTTTGGTGTCTAGATGTGCAGACAGATAAAACTAGGTTGCGGCTTCGGTTTGACGCCACGGAGGAAACGGTGACTCTGCAGATTTGCTCCGCACCTTGGCAGGTTTCAGAAAGCGCCGAGTCGCTCCTCATCCAACCCAGATTAAAGACGATGTCAGCACAGAAGAAGAAGAAGAAGAGGAGGAAGAAATGCTGCTGCTACTGAGTGCGTTTTGTGAGTGTGTGTGTGTGTGTGTGTGTGTGTTGGCAGTATTTCCTGGAAGTCAGAGCAGTAACCAGGTCAAGCAGCCGCGCTGACTCGACACCTACTGTCTGTCTGCAGCGTAAAACTGCACATTTGACAAGACTGATTTCTGTCAAATCATCCTGTGGTTGATTGACAGGTGATCGCCCTGTGCAGTGCATGCTGGGAAACGCTGCAACATCCTCTAAAGATGCACAAAGTGTTGTACTGCCAATCAGGTGGCAGCAGCTCAGTGCGTTCAGGTATGAAGACATGATGAAGACGAGCTGCTGAAGTTCAAAACAAGCATCATAAAGGAGATTTAAGTGACTTTGAACGCAGAATTTCACAAACTGCTGATCCAACAACCGTCTGTAGGTTCACAGAGGAAATATCCAGAGAGCCTTCAAGCCAGAGGTCAGAGGTCACAGGAGGCTGGTTCAACAAGAACTCAGATAACTATTCGTTACAACCAAAGTCTGCAGGAGTCTGTCTCTCAACCGCCACTTTATTAGGTACACCTCGCGAGCTAATAAACTGTATTTTGCTGTACTTTTTACTTCTATTTTACATCATTTTGGAGGCGAATATTTTACTTTTTACAGCAGTAAGATTATCTGTCCAACATTGTATGATTTCGTAAGAAAACATCTGAAGTGGTGAATTTTATATCCGATACAATTGGACATGGGACGAGGTCTGTTCACTGTTTTCAACTAAAACCACTATCCCAAAATTAGGAAAAAAGAGAACAGGGTTGGGATTAAAAACCATCCAGACAGAAAATAACTTCCAACAACAGGACTCGATGAAAAAGAGAGGCGACTTATTTTGCACCATTACGATGCTTCTTCATTGAGAAATATTCTGTGGGATAATTTCCATCACAATTCACACAAAATATAAATGGGGGCCGTGTTTGACAGCAAAATATATGTTTACCACCTGTGACGCAGAATAAATCCAAGTCTTTATCCAGTCGGATCCTCATCACTTCAGAAAAACAAATGTTTTCTGTAAAATCTTAAAATTTTAAACACTTTTGGTGTCACGTTTTTGGGGCACACGACTCATCCGTCACGTATTTAGAAAGTTTTCCTTTGTGTTTAGCATTTTGAATTAATATGATTCAGTTTTGCACTGCTGGGTGGACAAAATAAAACTTCTGAAAGTAGATTCAGCTCTGATCTTTTAGGAAAATATTTGTTAGTTGCAGCCTTAACAGAAATCTAAGCGGCTGTTTTTTTTGGGTTGTTGTCCCTGCGGTCGTGCCATCCTCCGCGGTGGCAACACGTTTATTTTGGTAAGCAGGTTTGAGACGTGTGGTCAGATTAAAGTAGGTTGCGGCTCCGTGGACCTGAGCGGGAAACGGTGACTGTGCAGGTTTGTTTCCACGCAGCAAATTTCACTCAGTGACGAGTCGCCGTTCGACCCAAATAACAGGACGACTTCGTTCTAACGGCCGACAGGTGGCGACCAGGTACACGCAAACACAGACAGGGTTTCCTTCAGGGGCTGAAGTTTCCTCCAACAGTCCAGAGTCACACAGGTGACATGACGCTGACGGACAGGTGAGGAAATGTACGGCTGCAGAAATATGTCACTGAACAAGGAGAATTTCCAAAGGCTCAGTTTTACTCACATTGTGTGACGGCGATCCTGACGTTCCTGCAGGATAAAAAGGAACTAAATCAGCTGGAACATTAAACTTTGTGTAAGATTTCAGGTAAAATAGAGAGAAAGATAAACAAATTAATTAATTAAATTGTTTATTTAAATCCGTTATTAAAGATTCTATCTCTAAATAACAATATGATAACAAAAATAGAACAAATATTAATCATTATTCTTATTATTTTATGCACATCAAATTCACATAAGAAAGTATTTCACAAATATTCAACATTTTTGTTTTGCTAACAAACATCAAACTTAACAGTATTATATTAAAAATGGTGTTACATTCTTCGTAATGAAAAACTGTTTCTATTCAAACAATTTTTAAATGTTTGTTGATTCAAACTGAACTTTTTTTACACATATGGGTAAATAACCTACTCAATTAACTACATTTAAATAGGTCACATTCACACTTAATCACTTTTATTAGTGGAAATGTAGTTTTATTTACCTTGATGATGCTGATGTTTTAGTCTCCCATTATGTTGACACACTGAAGTTATTGTCGTCTGTAGAAATGCTGCATCGATGTGGTGTTGGAGTATTCCCAAAAAATGATTTCCTGACTGGGAAAATCCAAGTGAAACAACTCGGAAAGTCAGCAGAAATGTTTGTGCACGACCTTCCAAGTTTACGTTGTATTACGTAGAAACACTGCGCAGAAAAGTAAATGTCGGGTTGATGTCGGTTGCTGTCCATGTACAGTGGCATGGATTAGTTAAAAAGTTATTTATGAGGATTAAGGCTGATAATTAGTTAGGAAAAGCCATATTTTAGTGGTTTTAGATCATGTATTGTTTAAACACCCTGAGCAACAAAATACAACACGTCAGAAGAACAACAACTCAGCTTGAGACCTTTAAAAGGTTTTCTGGCTTAATTCTGCGTTATTAAATGTCTTTTTTTGGCTGTAGGAAAAACTACAAAACCTCCATGGATCAAACAATCATAAAAAAAAAGTGACATAATTGAGCTTGTTTACAGTCCACCAACAACCTTCCAGTTGTAGATTTAGAGCTGTTAGCAAAAACATCACAGCCTTTTAATGAATATGAAGCTACATTTATATAAACCCATAATATAACAGGCAAACAACATCATAAAACTGATCTTCATGCTAAGAAATACTGGATCATATAAAACTACAAGCACCTACCTTCACCACCTTGAAGCTAAAACATGGCTGCTTTCAGTCTCCTTCCTGTTAATGTAGCTAGCTACTTTAAACCATTAGCGGCCGACAGCCGAAATTGGCGCCAAAGTTAGTACTCTTTCTTTGACTCATAACTCGCCTAAATTTGAACACAAAAACATAAAACACATATTTTTAGATTCTTCGAGACTTACGTTTTCCAGGAATGTCTTTATCTTCGATGTCCATGGCGTAGAAACGTCCGTAAATCCGCTTAGAAATGATATATGAATAAGCTACTTATGACCGCGGAACTTGCCTGCGAATTATCACGTTTTTATATTTTATTCAATATCAAATTAATCCAGTGAAAGCTGCCTGTCTGGTAACGAGTGCAGTGCAAACAGGAGCTGCTAATAGATGATTCGGCATCCTTTGAATGGTGACAGTTTACTAAACTTTAAACAAATACAGGCTCAAAAGAAATGATGCTCCAGTTGTAGCCCACAGCTAGCTAACTATCTAGACTCCATGATGGCAGCATCGTACTTCCTGTTTACACCAAAGCCCAAAGAATTATGGGAAATGCCGTTCCAAAACTTTTCAGAAATGTTCAGAAAGTTGTTATCTTTTTTTTAAAGATACTGAAAGATTTCAATAAGGAAAATTAGCTTATTGACATTCTTGGGATACAAGGTATAATTCTTATTTTTTATATATTCATTTAAATGTATTTTTCTCACAAAATAATAACAAAATTAACATTAATAGTTAGTTGTTCTTAAATAATTTATTCTTTCTAATACAATATTTTCCATCAAAACAAAACAAAACAAATATAGTAATTGTGTGTACACACACACACACACACACACACACACATAAAGTTATTTAAATCCTGCAGAGTTCAGATGTTTGGTGAGTAAACGTGTGACGTCATGTGATCTGATCTGTTTCCTGCTGCTGTCTGCTCCACACAAAGAGCTCGGCTAAAAATAGATCTTATCTCTCCCAGACACACACACACAAACACACACACACACACACACACAGTGGG
>CAFUXE010000996.1:39340-49752 GCA_903364295.1 Serranus cabrilla | reverse complement strand
TGGAGTCTGGTGGCGTTAAAGAGAACATGAAGTTGAACTTCCTGTACCGTCTGCGTGTGGAACAGCGGGACTCTGTGGTGAAGGTCCAGGTGTTCCCGGAGGCGGGGCTCGGCCGGCGGCACCTGACCCTGGAAGCTGCGCCGGTACTCTGTTTCCATGGGAACGGGGTTTTTCTTAAAGGGGGGCACAGACCTGCTGCTGGAGTAGAGCACCTGCAGGCAAAGGTCAAAGGTCAACAAGGTCAAATATGAATCTTAATTGTTCACAGTGTGAAAAAATGCTTATTTTTTAATCACCATTTTGCACATTAATCACTGTAGAGCTGTTTTTATTTTAAAATGTATCTATTTTACAAAAATAAAATAAAAAATAAAAATAAAAAACTGTTCCTGATTTTAATTAAATTTAATAATCTATACAATAAAAGAGCAATGAAGACATTAATTAAATGGCTCATTAAACCACTTTTAACACTAATAAACAGAAAGAAACCAGTTACATAAACAACTAAACAACCTTTAAACTCATCAGTCACGTTAAACCAGCAGAAAAACGGTCTGACTCCACCTGGTGGACACACGGCTGAACTACAGGCTGCTGCCACAGTCGGTAACACTCCATTTATATCTCTAAAACCTTATTGTGTCTAAAAAAAAACACCAGGAGTAAATTCAAATTACATGAAAACAACTCAAGATGTGATGTATTTAACTCTTTAATTTAACTGCAGTCGATACTAATACTGATACTAACTTTATATATATAGCACCTTTAAAAACAGCGTGTACCGAGTGCTTTGACAGACAAAGCAGAGTGAAAGCAGAAGGCAATGAAACAACAAAAGGCTTAACAGTCTGGTCGAACAAAAGCAAGACAGAATCCGGGTAAAAGACGCAGAATCATAGCAGAAAGAAGGCAAATTAACAAGCAACATTTTTCAGATAAATAGATAAAACTAGAAACACAAACACAAAAATGCTAATAAATAGGAGGAAGTTAAACGGACCACAGGACGGTTAAAAGATGATAAAAATGACTGTTTAGCAGCACGTGTTTGGCGTTTGTTGGTAGTTTTTGTTTGACGCCTGTTTGCTAACAGTCAGTGAGAGTCCTGCTCGTATTTGGATGTATTTGGTGGTGACGTACCTGTTCTGCAGTCAGCAGAGGTGAAGCAGAAGTTACAGGTTTCTTCCAGCCGAACTGTCTGTGGTACTCTGACCTCTGAGTCCCTGACCTTTGACCTGCGGCCCTCAGCCCCGCCCTCCACCGCAGAGCGTGCTGAACCTGCGACACAAAGTTACAGTTTATTTAACGGAGAGACGTCTGTGGTGGAGGCAGCAGGTCAGTGTCTGGATAGATTTCGGCTCACGTCATTGGCTGACGGCTGCTGTCCGTCAGCTGCTGCTGTCAGAGGGCGGCTCAGCTGTGGTTGGCTGTCGTGTTTGGAGGGACGGGGCTTCGCTGAGGAAACAGGAAAACATGCTCAGGAGTATAAAGAGGGAGCGTGTAGTAAGTGAAAACAACGTTAGGGTGTAAGAAGACCATGAAAGCTGAGAGTTTACCAGGTTTCCCAGCAGCTCCTGGTTCTTCTGCTCGTCCAGGGTCTGCAGCAGGTCGTGGTCCTGCCGGTGTTTCAGGCTCTGCAGGAGGGTCGGCTCGCCCTGCAGGAGGTGTCGGAGGATTAATCTCCTTTCTGTGGGCTGAGCGACTCCTGGAGGCTGAACAAGGAGAAGAAAGACAAATATCAGCATGTGATGATGTTAGTGTCAATGTATAAAATGAGCTGCTGGGACCTCAAGGATAATCAGCCTCATGAAACTTTACAGACACAAACTGGAGACCGAGAGCGTTCAGAGGACGGAGGCTTTAACACGACAGAGACAGTAAGAACACAACACACAAGCTCAGAGTTTTAATGTGGGATTCTGAAGGGATTCAACACCATTTGTAAAACTAACAAGTAAAAAAAAAAGTTCAAACTTGCACCAATAGTTGCTGCAACAACTTTCGGGTCATATTTGAGAATGGGAATTCATTTTATATATTCTAGTCATAATGTTCTGAACCTCAATACACTCACAAACTTTTGAAATGTGAATAAGCAGAACTTTAAGATTGTTAATACATTAACAGCACGTATTAGAGAATAAAACTGTGCTTACTCTCATGTCTGTCTGAGATTATTATGAGGTTGTCATGGAGGTTTCCTACCAGCAGGTGGTGCTGTTCTGTTTGAAGTCGGCTCGGCAAGGTGATGCTGTGGATCTGAAGGACGGAGCAGAGAGCTGCAGGACTGAGAGAGACCACCAAGACCACCTGGACCACCAGGACCACCGGGGCCGAGCTTCCTCCGCCGCTGGAGGCTCGGTTCTCTGCTGATACCTGAACGAACCACACGCTGTGATTTTACACTTTTAGAATAAAATATAGAGATTATTTGTTATCCTGAAGTTCTTGGATGAACAAGTTTCAATGGGTACAATGAGTAACTTTAAAGACTGACTGACTGTCTGCTTCACTTCACTTTTCATTCTTTTCATGCTAAGGTTTGTTTCCGTTCTCACCCATGTGGTCGGAGCGCAGGCCGGCCAGCGGGACGCAGCGCTGAGGAGACACACTTCTGGACCGAGGAACCCTGTAGCTCTTCCTGTATTCACTCTGACCCTGAAACAAACACACAGAATGTCAAAACATTAACGCAGTGAGATTATTGATGTATAACCTTTAGTTATGTGGATATAGTGACTAAGTGGATAAAGGAAAATAATAGAATATAACTGTCTGGTACAAAAAAAAGACAGAAATAAAAACATTTTTGTAAAGTCAAAAAATTACAATATTATCCAACAAAATTCTAACTGATTAAATGAAAAAAAAATGAATAAAAATATGAGATTGATTTTGAGAATGAAATTTCTGGATTCAACAAGCTTTTCTTGTTGGTTATTTATATTTTATGCATATATTATGTCAATTAAATATAAAAAAATATATAACCTAAATTAAATTAATTTAAATAAATGAATAAAATAAATAGATGTAATAATAAATTAATAAAAGAAATAAATTTCTGCCATGGGTTCTATCTAGCCAATTAGTTCATTTAAGTTGTATTTTAATTTAATACAAAACTTAAATTGAATATACTCTAATAAATAGATGTATATTGTATATATGTGTAATGTAACAAATTAATAAAATTAATACGTTTTATATTAATTAATTAATTAATTAATTTTATAAATAAAAACAGACAGCAATATATATATATATAGAAATAATCAACACTGATTATACATCAATGAAAAGCAAAATAATCAATAAAAGATATAACTATCATCATCTAAATAATTTAATAATATTAAATGCAGGGAAGTACTGATGTTTATTGTATCATTACTTGTTTCAGTGACTAACAGATGCTCTAACTAGCTAATGCTAGCTGTCATGTGAATGTAAATCTGAAACTGATTAGCTGGATTAGCATCAGATTAAATCACATTTATGCTGACTCTGAAGTCTCGTGCGCGGTTCTGTCCGGTACACCGGCACCGGCACCGGTTCATTAGAGCCACACCTGTACTTTATTACAACTAGCTGATTAATATCTAACTTAGAGAGCTTGGTTAACTGTTTAACCGGTTAGCTCTGTCCGTTAGCATCGGTTTGTTTGCTAACGATGCTAACACCTGTTGCTCACCTTGAAGCGGACGGTCATGACGCACTCACCGCCGACAAATACACCGCGCGAGGTCACTGCTTCGTCATCGCGCTGACTTTTACCTGGTTAACCAGCTGGTTGGTGAAGTTTAACTAGTTAACTAAGTTCAGCAGCGCTAACCAGCCGCTTCTCTACCAGCTTCAGTTACAGGAACCAGCAAGCTGCCCGCTGTTGCCATGGCAGCTCAGCGTCTTGAGTCGGCGCGTTGACATCTGACGTCAGCTGTTTTGTAGTTCTGGAAAGCTGAGTTGTAGTTCTATGAAGCTCTATAATGAACCCTTAAACCCTGAAGTTTCTTTAAAAATAAATAAATAATAAATAATAAAATAACTATTAACATAAGAAATAAAAATATACATTTGATAATAAAACAATTAATTAAAATGATTTAAATGAATTATAAAAATACATATATTTTTCAAAAATAATTTCTTATGTTATATTATCAGTTTCGATAATAATGAATGCATAATAATTTCTTAAATAAAAGAAAGTTTGTAAAAAAATATTTTAAAAAGTAATGAACAAATAATAAAAGCAATCCTAAAATAAAAAAATAAAAAAATACATGGACATTTAAATACAAAAAATAAAAGAAAATTAAATTTAAAAAAATAATTTCTTTTTAAAAAAATACATTCTTATATTATATTAACAATCAAGTAAAAGTAACGTAAAAAAAATACAAAATAACGACAAAATTAGATTATAAAAAATAACTAAAACCATCTCTCTAATCCAGAATAAGACCACATCGCAGGTTGCTGTTACAAAATTGCACCACTTTTATTCATTTAAGGCTTTTTAGTTTTTACTTTACATTTGGCTTCACCCCCCCTCCCCTCCCCTCCCCCACCTCCCGCTGCTGCGGTGGGTTTCTGTACTGGAAGAAAACCAGTTCAGGCCAATTTTCAGACCAGTTTAAAACTCTGACGTGGGCTGAACTTTGACCAATCAGCAGAATGGGAATGGGAATTTAACCCTGGTGCCTCCACTGGCTGAACTGGTTTCTTTTACATTTCACTGGTCATCATGCCATACAGAGAAAAAAAAAGAAGCAGATTTATTTCAGTTATGTAAAATAATTTCTTCTTTGAATGAATCGTTTCAGTTTGCATGTGGCTGCTGTTGCTCTCGTCACTTCGGCGCAACTTCTTCTCATGACAGGAGCCGTTTGAACGAAACTTCAGCCCCTTTCACACAGACACGAGACCCTGAACTTATCTAAAAATCACCAGGAAGAGCACGTTGTACCGGACATTAACCTGACTTTAACCTGCCAGCTCCCTCAGACAAAGTCTGAACAGAAACAGTCAATGTCCGAAGAATTTGAACTGGAAGAATACAAAGATTGAGACGAGAAATTTACTCAAAGATTCCAATTAAAACATCTAACTGACGTCTGTTTCAGTTTTGGTTCACGCCAAAAAAATATGACGTGTTTAAGACTTATTTCCGAATTTCTAAGTGACCGCGATTTCAGTGGCGTACTTTTTGCGCCAAGGGAGTTTTTCCAGAAAGTAAGAACGCATCGGAAATTGACGATCTTCAGTCATGTGCCTGTGTGAAAGGGCGACTCCTGACGATGTCCGGACTTGTTTCTCTCAGACATTATCCAGAGTTCATATGAGAGAAGTTTAATTTGAACGGGGAAAGGTCCAGGATGTATTTAGCCTAGCTTAGCACAAAGACTGGACGCAGAGGGAAACTGCTAGCCTAGAAAAATAACCCTTAATTTGCCTCCGTATGCTTCAATAAGTGCTCGAATTGCCTTGACATCATGTGAAACCTTTCAAACTACAGAATTCATTTTTTTGTGTCTACCCCTAAAGGACAGCTGCACCCACTTTATGAAATGTTTTAACATTTTCTCTCACAAGCTCAACGCCTTAAAAATGTCTTTGAGAAAAGACTGTCCGCAAGCATGAGCCAGTCTGAAATGGTTGGACCATAAAAACCTACCAAGGCTCCTTTTTAAACATACTTATTTCTAAGGAAACATGCCAAAAATCACTGGACAGTGTGTTTTTTCAGACTATTGGACCCATATATCTATGAATCAAACCAGCAGTCCCCTCCAATCCCCGGATGAAGTCTTGATACCAAAATGCGACCAGGTTTGTTTTTTTTGTCTAACATGACGTACAACATGCGTCTTTTGAAGCACACTGAGGCCTTTAAAGCTGCGAAACATCCATGAAAAATCTAAGTGAGTTCATCCCGTGCTGTCGACCATAAAAGCCCCAGAAGTTGCAAGAAATGACGAGAGCAACAGCAGCCTCTGTTACTGTGGAAGCCAGAAAGGTCCGCCTGCAGCCGAGCCAGGTCTGAAAATTCACGCCTTATTGAAATGTTTTCCCAAAGCTTTTCAATGGGAATCTCCATCCCTCATATTCTGTTGAGCTGACAGGAAATAAACCGCCACGGCTGCAAGCGGACCGTTCAAATGGAAGCCTCTGCTCGGCATGCAAACTGTCGCAGCACCTCCTGGAGGTCAGACTGAGTTCTGACGGAAACATCAACATGCTACATGACTGAATGTGCTGCAGGAGAACCAGAATACTGACCGCAGCACCGCACCGCACCGTACCGCAGTCCTCCCGACAGCACAACACTGTGCACAGCAGCACTCACAGAGGTCACTGGTCCAACATACTGTTTCTGTAAGATGACCACTCTCACATTTCAAACAAAGACAGATATTCAAAGGCTTTCTGTAGCTGCTGCTTCACAGGCCACGCCCCCCAAATATCAAGGGGCGGGGCTTCAGCTTCAAGCCCAACCTCCCCCGGTCGGTCTCAACCTCAGCCGTGCTATTGTTATTAAAAAGAAACACTGAGTTCAACTTTCTGCTTTAACAGATGAACACCAAAACCATCCACGTGTCAGCGGGACCTGATGCTAACACCTTAGCATGTTAGCTTTGAGCTAACATCACTCACATTGTGCTAAAGTGTTAGCATGAAATATGACACCTGATGACTGAGCATGCAAGGACATGGAGGACCAGTCCTGACTTTTTTTAGGTCCTCCATAGCTGGATATTTTAACATATGCCCATCAGTTAAAGGACGTTCGACATTTAATTCAGTGCTTCCCTCTCAGATGTGTTAATAACATTAATAATCAGGTAATAATATGGTTAATAATACAGAAACAACACCTGCTGGCTGCCCTGCTCAGTAAGTATAACTCATCCCCTGCACCCCTTCTGGGCCTAAAAGGTAATCACAGAAACTGGCGTGGTTCATTCTTGTTATGTAACTCACATACACTCACAAAAACACACATACACACGCACACATACACACACACACACACACACACACACATAGAAGGTACTGGACCAGTGTGAGTCTGCTGTCTAAAGGCAACACGTCCGCCCTGAGCAGCAGATCTACACTCAGCTCACCGCGCTGCTACGCTAACGAGTTAGCACACAGCTACATTCATTAATTTGATATTATAGCATTGTTAGCATCCCGGTGAAACATACCAAATATATAAGCTAGCAACTCCAAATGATTAGGTGTCTTAGTTGACGTTTTAAAAACAAACAGCTTGATTAGCATTTTAGATCGTAGCTAGCCGGTAAGCTAACTCACAACTATCACCAACCCTCTGTGGGTATTGCTGCCTTCAAATGGTGTCGTCCTTAAAAGAAGAGTCCACATGTAGCCCGTCTGAATTTTTAGGCCGTGGAAGTTTATTTTTCCATGGATGGTGAGATTAACTGGTACTGCAATCTTAATTTTTTAAAGTAAATTATAAAACTTTACAGTAACAAAACACACCTGTGATGGTGTTAAAATTTACATATTTGCCCAAATGTTTAAAATTGGCATTTTATGGTTTTAAAAAATATCTACTGTTGTAAATCAGCTCTGAACCTGTGAGGTCACTGCTGACAGGGACAGAACTTTATGAACTTTGTGTTAGCATTCTTAGCATTCCGTAGCTCACTTTCTTTAGGGACATATTAATAATGCTAACAACACAAATACACCGTTGTTGCTTAAAGAGTTTAGAATGTATATTACTAGCTGCTAGGCTAACAAGGCAGCCCAAAGATATGGCTTTGTCCCCATTAACATCTTTAAAAAATATGCCAAATATTTCTCCAAATATAACCAATTCATTCATGTAGCTGTCTGCTATATTAAGCTAGCTCACAATACACATTTTTGAAGTATGCCAACAATGCTAATGCTCCGGAAACAGCATGAAAGAATAGTTAGCATTACCTCCAAACCATGCCAATGCGTCCAACTTGCTACTGGAAGGAGCTAGCCCTTCTACCAACAACTTCTGTAGCGATTTACTAATAATGCTAACACCCCACAAACAGCATGAGTTTTGCTACCATAATGTTAGCATAGCTCGTATTCCTTCCTAAGAAAAGGGATTAGGAACTAGCTCTTGGCTAACAGCTACCAACACTTTCTTTCGGGAGTTATTAATAATGCTATCACCCAATATTTAATGCTTTTTTACTAGCTGCTAGGCTAACGAGGTAGCCCAAAGATATGGAAGCCTAATGTATTTAAACATCTGCCAAATAAATTAGGAAAATTAGCATTTTCTCTGAATTCATTTCTGTAGCTGTCTGCTAACTTGAGTTAGCTCGAAGCTACGGACGCGGTGAGCTGACCACATGACCTGCTGCGCCCCCCTAGCCCCCACCCCTCCCCCCTCGCCCCGCCCCCACTCCAAAAACCAAAAATCAAAAACATTAAATGACTTTTATATCTTTTCACACAGAATCATAATAATAACCACCGTAATAATAATCACTGTATGGATCCACAGGTTCAACCGGAGCGAACACACAGACGGCGTGCGAACGGCTCAGGACTGCTGGAAAGTAAGAGAGAAGGAAAGTAAAAGAAAGGAAAGAAACATTTAAAAAGTAAAAGCAAGAGGCCACCCCCCAGCGCAGAATGGCCCAGCAGAGAGCATGATGGGAACCGGAGTTTAAATTTGGGCAGTTGCTTGGACCGCCCCTATTTCTGCACCAGCAGATTTTTATCATCATCATCGTCGTCGTCGTTGTCGTCGCCGCCGCAGTCTTTCGATGTTTGGTTTCAATGTTTCCAAGGCAACAGTCTGTCGGACTGTGTGGTGAGGGGGTGGGATGTGGTCGTCACGGGAACAGAGGTCAGAGGTGGCGGATGTTGATGATGACATGGTCGTGTTAAAGGGGCGTGGCCAGCTGGAAGATGTCCTGTGATTGGTTGGTTGGTTGGTTGGTTGTCGGTCAGGTGAACAGAAACCTGCAGAGATAAATAATGAAACGCTCGTACAACAGTGTGTGTGTGTGTAAAGACAGGTGTGTGTGTTTAAAGGCGTACCTGTCATTAGAGAAGCTGACAGGTGGACTTTTTGCGCGGTTTCCCTGGAACTGGACTCTTCCTGTTGATCTGCCGCACGAGGTCGTAGAAGATCTGCAAACAAGTAACAGTATTTTAAATATATGTATAAAGGTAAAGAAAAAGAACAACAAGATGGAAGCTGATGGTTTACAAGACTGCCAACCAACAAGGAAATCCCTTAAATTTTATTTTAACATCTTTTCTTTAATAAAAAAGGGCAAAAAAATGCACTTTTTATCATCGTCAGAAACTGTTATTGTCTGAACGGTCCTTGAATGGATCAAGTGTGACAAACAATTCCATTGAAAAATGAAGAAATAAAACCTTGAAATGTTGAAATTTCATCTGAATCTCTTTGTTCTTCATGCATCATTTCACATTTAACCCTTTGCACTCATCAAGTCCTGTACAAAACAACTTCTTTCAGCATTGGGGGGTCACAGAAAATTGCACTAAGTTCAAAAACTGATTTTTATTCAGAGTGCTTCACTCATTGTTTTTATTGTTTGCCCTGTTTTCTTCACTCCCTATTCCTGATCCAAACAAAAGCAAACAGCTGTAAACGCGGCTTCCTGTGGGTGCCGTCACCTCGTTGACGTTGATCTTGCTCTTGGCTGAAGTCTCCAGGAAGGCGCAGGAGTTCCACTGGCGTGCGAGTCCGATGCCCGACTCTTTGCCCACCACGCGCTCCACCTCCAGGTCGCACTTATTCCCAACCAGGATCATGGGAACCTGCAGCACATTCACAAAAAATATGCATCAGTTACACTTTTAATGTGTTCAGAATTTGGCTGTTTCGTTGCACAACTTATTGTACCAGAAAAAAATGTTCTGTACGCCCTTTAAAAAGAGCAATAAACTGTTAATGTTTTACAGAAACCTGACATATAATTTTTTTTAAAGAAAATATAAAAATATCCTAAATAAATAAAATAAAACTGTACACTCTAAAAAATCATTAAAATTGACTTTTGGGCTCTTAATTTCGATGAAGTGCTCTGTTATAATGTGTCACAGGTGGGTGCAGTACCAACAGTCGGCCAGCAGGCGTCACTATTCAAAAACAAACCCTCAGAAATAATTAAACACTCAGAAAAACTTAACTCCCTCATTATTATTTCAGTTTTAGTGCTGAAACGATTAATCGATTAATAAATAGTTGATTTAAATAAAGTTTGTTTACGACTGACTCATGTTCCAACTTGTTAAATGTGAAGATTTGCTGCTTTAATATTCGTTATAATATCATTAATTTAAAAAGTTTATATTTTCGATTGTTGGACGAATAAAATAAGTTATTTATAGAATGCGTGTGTGTG
>CAFUXE010000995.1:180863-197673 GCA_903364295.1 Serranus cabrilla | reverse complement strand
TTACCAAATAGTTTGTGTAATGTGAGTCAAGTCTGTAATGTACCTGAAAGATTAAAACACAACGAGCCGACAGTAAAAACAAAAACCCAAAGCACTGTCGCTCAGCATGTGCATGTGACTTCAATAAAAACTTAGGAGTTAGTCCAGTTGTCATTTTAACTCAAAAAATAAAAATAAAGACTGCAAAGAGCTGCAATTACAATACAGGTGTACAGGTGCACATGCTGCTCCAAAAAAATGTCATGTTGGTCCAGGAAGCATGATATCGACCAGAACTAAGCTAGATTGAAATAACAAACAAACAAAAAAAGATCCCTTCTTATTAAGTGTTACAGGGGCAAATGCGATGACTAATATCCTCTGCCAAGAGCTTATGTTATTTTGTTTTTTGTTGGTTTGTTGCTTTGTTTGTTTGTCTGTCTGTCAGCAGGATTACACAAAATACTTTGAGATAGGGCGAGGCCTCAGTGGAGCTCTGTCCTTGGTTGTTGTTGGTTGTGATGTGTATTTCAGATATATTGCCCAGAGCTTGACTTTAACATACAACAGTACATTGTTTTTCTTTAAGGATTGGGTTCAGACTCACAATTTTTAAACTGAATAACTGATCAGATTGAACCATTTTTGTTTTATCTGCACTTATCTGACGGATTTTGAATTTGACCATACAATAGATAACGATCTTGGCTAACACCATATCAAATCATTCGTAATTGTACTTTAAAAAAAACTAAACGGTAACAAAAGGATCCTTACACTATACTGAAGCACCAGCTGACCCCGTATAGAATATCAGCTGATATCATCTTATTACAGTTATATGTGTTAAAGCATGTGCTGATTGAAAGTAACAATGAAAAAACTGTAGAACAGAAACACCAATTTGTTTGAGTTATTATTGTGCCTTATTGTGAATAGAAATGTCAGATCGAAGTATTCATTAACTTCATTTCCATGGTCTACTCGTACCCTTTTCAGCTGCTGATCAACACCTGGTGACAGCATGATGCAGGCGACGATGGTCCCCAGCAACAAGATGGAGGCGTAGATGATCCTGGTCACTGTGGAGTTCCTGGTGTTTGGACAGCAGCTGCACATCAGACAGGTTGCACTGCTGCACAGGCATGGCACCTGCAGCAAACAAACAAAACATTTCAGCATCGACCTGTCACAGGAGGAACATCTAAAAACAGTCAACAAATTAAGGAAAACCCTAAACAAAAGTGCACAAAGAAATACATGCAGATGTATATTTGGACAGGTGAAGTATGGGTGGGGGATGACTGGATAAATAGATGTTTATTATTTCACCCCAGGGAGTGGGAGTGAAGTATTGTTTTGGGCGGCGGTGTCTGTCTGTCTGTCTGTCTGTCTGTCTGTCTGTCTGTCTGTCTGTCTGTCTGCTGCATATACATCCTCTGGCCAACAGAGGGTGCTGTGGGGTGAAGTCTGCCATCTCTGATTGCCTTGTTTCAAAATATTTTCAACCGCAAATTTTCTGCAGAAAGCACCGTACTTGTAAGCATATTCAACATGAGCATCACCTAAAAGTAATTGGTCAAGGCAGCATCATCTGACAATCACAGACTTTGTTTTAGTCTTCCTCCCATTCAACTCTTGAACTAATCAAGTCAGCAGTACTTGGTTAGTTTGAGTTGACTGATGATGGAATAGCCGTTTGACAGGGGGGGAGGAATTCCTACAGGCCAGAAAAATATTACATAAAATCAACAAATCTTTTGTTGTAAAAGGAGGACACTTGAATGTCAGTGGTTACAGAATAACGTGATTAGACATGTACTCTCTGTGTTGATGGACAAGACGTCTCTTATCAGTTCTGGCACTAAGTACTGAAACTCTGACAGCCTGCTTGTGCAATCTTTATTGGAGTGTAAATTGACAGACATACGCTAAAAAAAAGCCTGACTTTAAGAAGAAAGAGAGAATACAAACAACCCAAATTTTAATTCTACGTGCAGTGCAATCTGTATTTCGTCTGGTCATGTGAATCACAATCACAGCAAATAATGGGTGTGAAAACTGTTACAAGTAACAAAAATAAATTAATAAATAATAAAAAAGTGAAAGTGACTGACAACATTGCAGGCAAGAAATGAAGCTAATGATGAACTGTGCACAACGAAAGAAGTATTGTTGAAATATACACTTTATATCTAAATGCTTTAAAAATGTATATGCAACATGAAATATGCTGATTCTAGATTCCCGGGTGTGAATATTTGCTGTTATTTTACCTTGTAAAAATAGTTATAAATGTAAAAGTTTTGGATTGTTGGTGGGACAATTTAAAGGCATCTCTGGAAAGGAATACTGTAAAAATGTTGTGTTAACACAGCACCTAATAGTAGAATCAAATCCCTCAACTTCCACTCATTGCACCGTTGATGTTTAGACACAGAGATGGTGATTAAAATTGTTGTGTTACTCTGTCAACTTTTATATGCATAAATACATTTATAGTTTATCATATAGCTTTATCAACAACAACTGCAAATCTAAGCTTTCCATAGATCTCCATTTAGATATAGAAGACATCTCTGTCTTCATAATGGTGGTGGTAAAAAGAATGAATATCTATCTACAGTCGCCAAAACTATATATGAGTCAGACCTCGTACAAAAGACTGTCAGTGGTTTACATTCAGTATGTTTCACTTCAATAAAAAACAGGCACAGCTCACTGAACTGCTCAAACAGCCTGTGTATTCATTTACAATAAAGCATTATCAGATGTGTTTCTGTCTCCTTCACCAACAACTGAGGAGGAGTCAAGAGATAAGGAGGCCTGAAGATTGTCAACAACTTAATACCCCTGCCAGCCAGACAAGCTCAGCTTAGTCCAACCAAAGACTAGGCCATGGGATTGTGTGCCAGGTAACACACTGCCAGCACATGACCAACCGGGAAAAAGAGGACATGCTCCCTCCTGACTTGAACCAAAATAAAAGTGGGAACGTGTTTAATCAAGTATATAGTCCGTTTTAGCCTGAGCTTTGCAGGGGCTTTGACAGTCCAGAACTGAAAACCACAGACAAGATGTAATTTCAATTTACTCATCAAGTAAAAATCCCCTGGTCACAGCTTTTGTTTATTTCACATATCTTAAATTGACCTTTTAGAAGTGACTATTGAACAACTTGTGACGTTCATATTTATACAAGCCATCTCCCTGTCGTCTACATTCATATGCTGATAATATCTCAGCTTGTTGTGGTTGTACAACAAGGCAGCAAAGCAGAGTTAATCCAATTAATCACGTGTAAGCAGATGACCAACTGTGTTATGATTAACCCTTTGCTTTGCTCTGGGCTGCATGTTTACTCTACTGTCTCTCGTGTTGTAACAGACGCTTTTAACATACTTTTAACATACATTTAGCAGGTTCGCTCCAGGTTACACACACTGGGCTGCTGTTATCCACTAACTTTTTGGAAATATATGACATGCTGTCAACCTGAAACTGTCAACATAACGTCAGATTTGACACATATATCGATGAAATATCAATATCGGAGTTAAGCAGTGTGCAACTACTAGATAACGAATGGAACATTCCCTCGCGATCCCGATTTCCTCAGAATGAACCAATACACCGAAATAATTCATTTTAAAGTTCAAGTTATATTCTATCTCTTCCTGGATATGAGTAAAAGAGAAAAACGCAATTAAAACGCTTGGTAAATGAACAGAGTTCGGCTTTCGGTTTCCCATGAAAATGCAATGCAGGGGGAATGGAGAATACGCCTTTCAATAAGTGATTAATTATAAACAGAAAAAAGGACAGCTTTGTGAAGAAGTCCTCAATAAACCCCGGTGGTGAGCTCAAATACTGAGATTTATCTCTGCTTAGAAGCGAGGAAAGGAGGAAAGCTGAGTTGAGTTACGTCTCCATACGGGAGAGCTGCTACCTGTTGCCCAGTGCTCGTCATGACGTCACTTTGTCGGACACATCGTGGATATAAAACAATGTGGTTTGTAAATACCACAAATCATATGGCTGCGTTCAGATCTTACCCAGCTTGCGAATGACAAGGCCCCCAGAACAGCTCCCATGTCTTTCCAGTTTCAGTTCAGGAGCGTCCGTTAATCCGTGCTGGGTTTCCCGTTACTTGTGCTCCGTCCCTCCAGGGTGGATCGTAAACAATCAATTGTGAGGCCACTGGATAGGAAATAACATGGACTGTTAAACAGCTGAGTTTTCAATGTGAAGCGTGAATTCTAGTGCTCATGTGGTTGGCTTGTGAGGTTACAATTGAATTATTTTTTTTACGCTTAATGCTTCTGTAAGGGCGTCGTGCTGGGTTACGTCATGACGGCGTTGACGTGTTGTGAACTGTCTAAATACCAACAGCATTAACACAGTTTAGATTGTGTGAAAAAATATGTTTATCTTAATGACGACTCTGCTTGTCTGGTAATATCAAAAGGACTAACAAAATCACAGGGTATTGTTGTGTACTGTGCATTTCTTGTTACGTTGTATATGCGCATCCTTACATGCCGATTAATAAAGATATAAAAACGGAGTAAAGAATAAAAATAAGGCATATACATACATAATATACGTACGTTACATAAAATACTTATAAAGCTTTGTATGCGTGTGTGTGTGTGTGTGCAGAGGATATACATAGTATGCTGTAAGGGATATAAAACGTATAATATAGTAAAATATACTGAAGATATTTTTATGTAAGGTGCTGTACAGCAAATAAATAAAAGTATATGGCAATTAAGCATGATGATAAGTATAATAAAAAAGTACAGTATAATATATAATTATATAGAAATACAATAACATTTCTGTGGTCCGATATAAACAGAGAAAAAAAAACAGTCTGATTGTGGTCGGTATGAATGACCTGCAGGTGCGTTCTTTATATTATCTGAAAAATAATTAATAATAAATAATGCATCCAACCAGTCATTTTTAGGATTTCTGTATTTTAAGCAGTTGAATCACTTCTGTTATGTAAACTGTTGAGACCCTGATTGTCAATATATCTAGGAGAGCCATCTTCAGGTCTCTAGTTAATTGTTGTAAAGTTCATGAGGCTGTGATTATCTTAGAGGTCACAGCAGGTCACTTTATACAGTGCAAGGTTAAAACACATAATGCTCACGCTACACTTGAGGGAATCTGAAGTCATTTCCAATTCATGGCGGTGTGAAAAATTAGGTCCTCCATGGGAATGAGTTTAAGACTTTTTTTTAACTTTGATTCTTTAAACAACACCTACAAAAAGCCGGGTGCCAACAGACTTAAAACGAGCTCGTACAAAGAACAAAAATAGTAAGATTTAAGTAAGTAAGTGACCCAAAACTCATTCAGCCATCACACCCACACAGACACGGTTGAAAAACTGTGTGGCTTCCCTGATCCTGATTCCCTGCCGCTCATCAGCTGTGCCTCTTCTAACCTTTGTGTGACTGATTAACCACCCATGCTCACCTGTGTTCAAGTAACCCATAGCAACCATAGTGCCTCACAACTGACACACCCACATTCATTCATATACACACACAGATCCAAATTGGCTACAACACATACCAAAAATGATGCACTTCCAAGACTTTTTCGGTACCCCAGTATGCAGAAATATTCCATAGACCATAGACCATAAGCCTATAGCAACCCATTGACCACAAAGTAGGTCCGAAGGGTGCACAGTCTTTGGAACTGGAACCACACAGTAAGTTTTTTGATATGATATCCATACAGTGTATTATTAAGGATAAAGAGTAATGTAACAACATACAAACTCAAAATGTTTCTTTACAGTCCGTTCAAATACTCAAGATACTCTCTTAGGCAGCAAATATAGTTCATAGTAAATTATCAATCAATTATCAATTTATAATTTGAAGTATCAGATCATTGTTTAACAAAAAGAAAGTTTTCTGCCAGTATATTAGCAAACACAGAAACAGCAAAAATGTTCAATCTTACTGCCCCTCTGCAGCCATTCTTGCTTTCTGCCAGTAGATGGAAGAGTTTCATTAGGAGGAAATCATCTCGCTGAGATTGCAAGATAAAGTCGTCAGCCTGAGGTTTCTGTTCAGAACGTGTCTGGTTAACTGAACAGAAACAGAATCTACATTGCAGTATGCATCATTAACTGAATGGAACAAAACTATTTTGATGAATGATTTAATGACCTCACTGACATGGATAATGACGGCAATGTCCAAACAGGGAGGAGCACATCCATATGGTTTAGAGTTGATATATTTCATATAGTTGATATTAATAATGTGTGTGAATATTAACTTTTATAGCCTATTGGAAATCTGTAATAAATTGCTGTAACCTACCGAGGCTATAGTTTCCTCATGAAGTTGGCACTGGTGGAGGTGCAGCCCACAGAGTCTATTTGTTGTCTAAAGTTGTTTTTTCCCCTGTTGTTAAGTACCTACTTCTGTGACTAATTTTATGTAACTGCCAAGATTGGTCGCCAAGATTACACAAAGTGCAAAGTTTGTGGTTGTAGCTGTCTGACAAATGTCATTGCCGAGGCATATCACTACAATCAGGGTGAAAGAAAAAAGGGGTGGAGGCGTGCAAAGGGTTCAATTACAGTAGAAAAGCAATGGTGACATAATATTAATAATAACAATAAAGACTGTTGCTTTCCTTTAATTGCCCAATTTATAATTTGTAATGTCAGAAATGGCTAAAAAGTCATTTGACTACTTGAATCACTGCACCAATATACATGTAGTTTAACTACTAGCAAACTACTGTAAAATGTAGAAAATTCAAGTTCATTTACACGTAGTTCACTACTCCCTGACTCTGCAGCCTGCTGTGTTCTGCACAATATTGTAATGCAACATGTTGAGCCCCCACCTGTCTTTCCGGGATCCGACCACAGACCCAGGAATGACTCATTGCCTTTTTTTTTTTTTTAGCATGCAAGCAGATCACTTTTGTGGCATTTGTTTTTATAATTTTTGTATTTTCCTCTTTTTTCTGAGTTGTATGTCATCTCTGAAACATCAGTGGCGTGTTAGTTTGTGGTTTACACATGGCACATAAGTCTGCTGATTTTTTAAAAACATTTACTAATGCTAATCTTAAATTCCCTGGCAATGGCAATCAAATATAAAAACAATTGCAGTTAATTAACAGACTTGGCTGTTACGCATGTAGGAATCCCAATAGGATTTTTGTTTTCATTTTCCTCTTTCTGCTTTGTGTAAGAACAAAAATAAGAAACCATTCCTGCATAAGACCCATCCTTCTTCACGTGTGAAGTTTAACTGGCACTGTTAATAATTACATCATCTTGTTGCGCCCTCCTGATGCGCAATGGCTCAATGGTCAGCGACTTCTCACACTGGAGATTTGGCGCCACCTACAGCTTAGCTCGATGAACCAACTCTCAATTTTCAAATGTCCAGTACATTTGGAGGAAACATGGCTTATGAGTGATAGTCATCATATATTATTAACACCAAAATATACAACCCTGATTCCAAAGAAGTTGGACAATTATTTTTGTAAATGTAGAATCTAAAATTTGAGTTTGATTCATTCTGTTTCTATTCACAATTTACACAGCATACTATTTTTTTTTTGGATCCAGGGATGTAGCTTATCAAAGAAAACTCTGATAAACCATCTGTACATTATCTACTCAGCAACTAACAATAAACTAGCACGTAGCTGATGAAAAAAGCAAAGCAAAGCAGCTAAATTAAAATTTTCTCAGGATCTAAACAGCGTCATACATTGAAAAAAAATGAAAACTGTACAAATACACAATTCCAAAAGAATGGCGATGTTACTCCTCTACTGGAAGTGTAAATGGGCAGTTGTTTGCAATGTCTTTGCTGTGTATCTGTCATGTTCTTGTGGTGTTTTTTTCTGTCTCCTGATGTCAAGGTAAGGAAGAAATTAGGGTAAGGAACAATGTTATTTTTATTGTTAAGGTCAACCAACTTGAAGGAAACAAGGTTAAAGAAAGGATAGTCTATAATATATTTTCTTTAAAAAAAAAAATCGACCTACTCTAGCATTCAACCTAACTCTATTCTGTCAGTTAGACCAAAAATGTCTGTTACCTAAACACCTTCCAGCAGCATACTGCAGGAAGTGGAAATGGAAAGTGGCAGTGGAAAAGAGAAAAAGGGCAAGGAGTTCTTGTCCAGTAACTATTTACTTTGCAGTCCACTGCCTGTGACATCACAATATAAAGGAATGGAGGTAGCAGCTGTAATAAATACACTTACACTTTTCTCCAGAGGAGGAGAAGGAGAAGAAAGGACAAAAGAAGGAACACGGTAAGGCCGAGGTGAGGATGACGGACAGGAGAGACGCCCAGCTGGTTTGCTCTTTGCTGTTGTGTATCATCACTCAGGTGAGACCTGCTAAAATGACTCATGACATAATTATATGCTCTCTGTAAAGTTATAGGTCATATTGTTTACCACAGAAGTAATCAGTAATCCAACTAATACGTCAGTCGTCTGCATAATGTCGTGGTTAGTGTGATAATGTGGTGGGGGATGTCACCTTTTTTCATTGATTGTTAGTAATACAAAGGGTGGACTGACATTTGCCAGCATACCATGATGGGAATCACAGGAGTAGTTTAGGTTACAACAATCTAGTTTCCTCAAAAGGGCTTCCTTCTATACTGATAGAAATAGGGTGTATTTTATTTAATTACTTTCTTTTCTTTTGTCCATACTTTGTTATTTAAGCACTTATTATGTTACAATTAATGTTTTACTTGTTTTGTATATGTGTGGCCAAAAGATATGCATTTTTATGCTAGACATACACCATTGTAGTGTAATACCATGTGGGATGAGACAAATGTTGATATTAGTCAATTAATATTCACGAGCCTTCACTGTTCTACTGTACTGCTGCTCAAAGCATATTTGTGGATATTATTGTATTGTCAAAACAGTTTTTGTGATGTTACTTTTCCTCACTGTAATGGTTTATTATATAAACATACATACATCTTATCAGCTGGGAGAAGCAGCACCAGTCTTCAGACAGATTGTTGGATAATTCCTGTTAGTGGTTTCATGTCATTTAGTTCTGAACCTTTCTGGTTTTCAGAGAATTATGACTTACTTGAAATTTGTAGTGTTAATATGATAATATCATCAGCCAATGGCTTTACATGGGGCTGTCCCTTGAAAACAATGTGGGACCTGACTCTGACACCAAGTCTTCATATGAGACTAGAAATCAGTGCAGGGGTCTGATCAACATGTGCACAATGCAAAACTCCATTCTGTATTAAAGTGAAAGCTGACTGCAGTCAGACTTGAAAGTATTGTGCGACAGTCTTTTGTTCCATTGTAATGTTATAGCATTAGTCAAAGCACAAATCAATATGATTGGATAAAAAATTGTTTTTTTTTTAAGAAATCCAGCCGTGGTAATTTATGTATTTATTTTTTTTAGAATGTGCATTAATTTCAAGTTTTTTCTTTGTTTGTTAATTGTTTATATTTGGTAACTATGTGTCTGCTGTGTGACAGCATCACCTCATGTAGATGACCTAGAAAACAGGGCCTCTTTTCATGTGTTGTGTTCAGCTGTGGAGAGAAGTAAAACCTGCTGCTGCTCCACAACACGTGGCACACTTTGTACAAACAGCCGGTTTCAGGACTGTTAGTAGAACAAACATGTCAAACTTAACTCAAGACTTCAGTTAACAGTAGAACAAATAAGAATCTGCCTCAAGTTGACCTACATTGACTTTTCCCATCTAGTGTAAAAAACAACCCCTGAGACATACAAAGGATTTGAGATTTATGCTACTTAAATCAAAGGGGCACTTCCCCCAAATACCCCCAAATTAAAAGTTATGTCAATGCTCAAAGGATTGAAAAATTACATTTGAAAAAAAAAAGAAGCATTTTTTCAGAAACACACAATTTCTTCAAGCCTTTCCAGGGAAAACTGTTCACAGTGACGTGGGTGGATTACCTTGACATGACATGTCTTATTGCCAAATCCACTCCAGCACTCAGCAGTTATTTTAATACCAGTTGAGACAGATCAGCTAATTTACAGAAAGCTACAAAGGGCCAGTATAAACGGCAGCTGAACCTTCTTACTCTCACTTTAGGTGTGGTGCCAGCTGTGTACTGGGTCATGTCAGTGCCCGCCCACTACGCCACTGTGCCCTGTTGGTGTTCATCTGATGTTAGACAGCTGCAGGTGCTGCCAGGTGTGTGCAAGACAGGAGGGAGAGGCCTGCACTGGTCTGCTGCCCTGCGACACACAGCGGGGGCTGAAATGTGACTACAGCTCCAGCTTCCCTGGAGGGCCTGGACAGTGTGTTGGTGAGGACAGAATACACTCAAGAGGAAACACATTAGTTTGCATCTACTATTTGGACTGAAAAAAAATGCAAACTAGTACTACTTCTGCTATAACAGAAGTATTGATAGCATACTAACATAAAGCAGTGTGATACTTACTACTGCAGAATAAGAAGCATATCTGTTCTAGTGTACTTTACAGATCCATTTCCTCTGTTCAATGGACAGCATTATTTAGCAGGTGATGTTTTTTCCTGTTTTCAATGATTTGATAATACAGAACAGTGGCTCAATTTCATGACTTCATGCTGCTTCTTATACTTAAGAATCTCTTGCCATGGTCTTACAGTATTGGCATCAAAAACGACACGTTTCCTGCAGGTTATTTGTCTGCACATGTTTCACATATCTCACATCATATTCAGAAATCATATCGTGAGCATGGCACGTTCACCCACATAACACTCCCTCCTCTTCCCTCCCTTTTTTTGGGATCAGGTCAGAATGAGCTGGGCTGTGAGATGAATGGCAGAAGGCTAGAGGAGGGACAGGTATTTCAACCGTCCTGTGCCCTGCTCTGCCACTGCCTGGGGGGAGGGGTGACCTGTGTGCCCCTGTGCAGCGATGATCTGCAGAGGCCTGCTGATCAGTGCCCGAGGCCTCAGCTGGTGCGACTACCAGGGCGTTGCTGCAAAGAGTGGGTGTGTGACGGACTGGACAACAGCATTTCCTCAAATCCATCTGCAGGTAATGGCATCGCTATTTGACTAATCCAAACACAGATGGCTGGAAACACATTTCAAACGTGGTTAGATTATCAGAATAGAGAGCAAAGCTGTTTGCATCCCATCTCTGTCCAGCGGGAGACATCGTTGAGCACTATTCTTAGCAAACTGACCGCGCTAAAGTAGCAGTTTACAACAACTCGGACCGCAAGCTGTTCACTTCAAACAACTTTCAGCTTGATGCACAAAGAAAATGTTATCCTCATAGTGTTTCTTTCCAGCAGAGCAGACGCATCAGGACAACAGGGGTGGGCTGTCTGGCCTGTCATTTGGCTCCATTTCCAACTGTATTGAGTGGACCTCAGACTGGAGCCCCTGTTCCCACAGCTGTGGCCCAGGTGTCTCCACCCGCACTACAAACAGGAATTGGGCTTGTCGCCTGCTGACTGAGACCAGACTGTGCCAGATCAGGCTGTGCCAGACCCTGCTGCCGGGGCTTCGAAGGCTGCAACCGGTCAGTGCATAATTCCAGTCACAGTTTGAGTGATCAAATCCCTGTTAATGCATTTCAGGGCAGACTTTCAAATTCTTGCTGCAAGAATATAATTAATTTTGCCACTTGCAACGAATGACCTGTCACCTCTAGAAGGAAAGCAGGAGCAGCACAGGTGGGGGTGATTACAATGATGATGGTTCTTATCCATTGAATTGCCCTAGGAAGCTATGCTCTAGAGCCAGAGCCCTGGAACTAGAACACCTAATAGAGCTAATGAAAGAGATAATGTTACTCATAATACCAGTGCTTTATTATCTGCTACAACGTGTAGAGCTGCATTCCACGCTGGCTCCCTGGCATGGCTCACTGAAACACCCCAGTGGACAGATTAGTCATAAATGTCACTGCCAACTAGCTCCTGTTTGTTTGAGAATCCAAAAAGAAAAAGTACAGATCTAGCTTGCATCACAGCACGCAGCAAGCTTAACAATGATAACAAGTCTATGCCATAAATAACCAACTTTACATGCAAGTGTGAGAAACCTCCAACTGTAGATTTCACGGTGGATCTCGGGTCTGTCTTTCTGTGAGAGACAGCCCAAGGCTTAAAGGGCTTTTGTTTTTCTTTAAAGTCATTCAGTCTTTTGTCTCAAGACTTAATGTGATGTTTACGTAATGTTGACAGCAGGTACAGTGCAGGTTATGCTAGCCTGTTGGAGAAGCTTAACATTTATGTCGTACGTATGTTAAGATACAACCAGGATACAACCATGTGAGTATGTAATACATCCGCATTAATACTGTAACCTTGGTGACAAACACAATATCATAGGAAACAACATGAATGCCATTATTTACCCACTGTTGTTTAATAGAACCAATATGTAGGATCATATTCTGTACAAAAAATCAGTTATAAGTGAAATAAAAGGTGTAAACTTCTTGAGGTCCTTGGTCACAACAACATTTAAATGACATGACTTTGGCAAAATAAGTGACATCATGGAATACTGCATTGTTACATTCATGTTTGTTTCATAATCCAAAATAAGCATGGTTCCAACATAAATATAAGAATATGCATCAACCAACAAATGGCTACAATAATTAGGACATTTTCTTCCTGTGACTGTGTATTTTAGGGTTCAGGGATGTGCGAAAGCAGCTACAGTTCACCTCGATCTATCCAGCTCAAACAGCAGGGCTGCTGGAGCACCAGAGCATACCATCCAAGGTTCTGCACCTTGACCTGTCCAGAAGGGCGCTGCTGCAGCCCCTCCCACACCAGAACAGCATGGATGCTATTCCGTTGCCCCCAAGGCAAGTTTACCCAGCAGCAGGTGATGATGATTGAGTCCTGCTCCTGCAGCATCTCCAACTGCCACCAGTCCCCAGCCACAGCTGCCCAGAGTGTATTGCCATGGCTGTGAGGTGCATGTGCATCCAGCTGCAGGAATGATGGGCAGGTCCCATCTGTGAGGAAAGTGACCAAAGGAACACAGATGATAGATGAGACAGTGTTACAAAATTATGGAAACATTACAATAAGGATAGGAAACTCAGCATTAGCTGTTGAGAACAAAGTTTCCAGATGTGCAAATACAAAGTTTTGTAAATGGGAACTCACATTTTAAATTATGTACTATGATATATGCAGTCGTCTGTTTCCAGATTTAAAAATAAGCTAAATGGATCTCATTCACATTGTGTTCCTTATTGTTTAATTTCTATGCTCCTGCAAGTTCTCATGTCACCTTATCTTATTATTTTAATATCTTTGGAAAACTCAGATTTTTACTGAGATTACAAAATATGTTCACCCCTACACTGGTGAGGAAACCATCATGTTTGTTCTGAAGAAAACATGGCCTCTGTGGCTACAACACCCACAGGTTTCTAAAAAAAAAAAAAAAAAAGTGCAGTGTGGGTGAAATGCTCACAAATGGAACAAAAAAGAAAACCAATGCAGTTTCTTTCCACTTGTTGCTTTGATTTGGGGGTTTTTTTTTTAGTGAAAAAGCTCTGATGAGGCCACTGTACACAGCCTGCCCAGTACCAAGCAGCAAAGAGCTAAAGGAGAGTGAATACACACAACTTTAAGTCAATGCTAACTGTTTGCTAGCACATTAGCCATAACTTCATATGGAGATAATATGTCAGTGTTGTGTTTACATCTTTACCTCAAGCTGCCTAAAAGAAAAAAACAAAAATGTGTAGACACACAAACATCCACTAAGTTGGTTCCTCTTCAGCTCCTTTATCAAAGTCAAAGATATCTTGAAGCCAACAGCAAAATCGGCCAACAGCAAATCTGAGTTAGCAAAAATGTTAGGATAGATGCACAATGATTATTGGAGATGGTAATAGAGTTATATGAAACTCTAAACACTTATTACACACAATATGCATATTTCAAATGAAGCAAATTAACTGATCTTGAGCATGTTTTAAAATCTGGATATTTGTTATGTAATACTAACTTGTCAGGACAAGGTTGGATTTAAATGAAAAGCTGTGGCCAAAAAAGGAGTTGCTAGTGTATTCAAGACCTATTGCTGAACTGATGAAGAATGCATATTAATGTATCATGGTTCAATGCATGGAATAATTAGCCTGGTATTTGATTATCTGAATTCGATTTTAATGTTGTCATTCACTCCACCTTGTCTTGAAAGGTTATTGCATAATCAGTGTTTGACAAGAGGGAGGGAGAGTGTGAGTGCTTTAACATGCAGGGCCAAAACCTGAGGATGTCGTTTTGATATTTTGCTCATAATAATTCCTTGTATCGTTGTATTATCTAGTGGTTGCATGTTCAAAGGTATGTGTACAATAGTTTGCTGCCCGTGCAGCCTATTCCTGGCGTAAGTTATTTCACCTGAATAAATCCTTTAATTCGTTCTGCAAAAAATGTCTATGGTGTTGATTTGTTAGTTTTGTTTTCCATTTTCAAGCATACCTGCATTCCTACTGATGTGTGTATCGCACCAATCTCCAGCCTGGGAAGTGGGCGGGCACCTTGTTGTCTTGGTTTCCCTTTTACTTCACGAAAGTTTTTTCACGATGCACGCGCGAGCTGGTCACTGGCTGCTGTTTCAGTTAGGTCGAAAAGTTTACACTGAGTGAAAGAGAGATTTTAAAACAGCTGGAAACAATCGAGATGTCTGAAAATATCACGTCTGGAGCCTGTGAGGGCATCAACCTGAGTTTTACGCACGCCTTTCTGCCGCCCGTGTTCATCACTGTGTTCATCGTCGGGACGCTCTCCAACATCTGGGGACTGAGAAGCGTGTGCATCAGCTGGAACAAAATCGGGAGCATTAACATCTTCATGTTCAACCTGGGGGTGGCGGACCTTCTGTACCTGTTCACTCTGCCGTTCCTCGTGCACTATTACGCACGCAACAGCCGCTGGCACTTCGGCCACGTTTTTTGCAAGGTGACCCGCTTCTGCTTCAACCTCAATCTGTACGGCAGCATCGGCTTCCTCACCTGCATCAGCATCTACAGGTACCTGGGCATCGTGCACCCCATGAGAGTGATGGGAAAAATCACCAGCCAACACTCGCTAGGCATAAGCGCCCTGGTCTGGCTTTTCGTCATTCTCCAGATCCTCCCTGATATGTTCTTCGAAAAGAATGATCTAAACTCACCCAACTCGTGTTACGACACCACGTCGAACGACCTGATCAAAGAATACCTGCCTTACAGCATTTGCTGGACCGTCACGGGGTTTGCCATACCACTGCTTATCATTTTAGTGTGTTATGGACACATTGTTGTGGTGCTTGCAAGAAAAGCCAACGTTAACCCTCTACTGAAGCAGCGGTGTTTGAAACTGGTCGTGATTCTGGTGATACTCTTCTCCATCTGTTTTATCCCCTACCACGTGTTTCGAAATGTCAATCTGAAAACCAGGATTTTGAAACAAAATGGGATTTGCCACCCCAGCTTCCGCGACATCTACATTGCGCACCAGGTGGGCAGATGCCTGGCTTGTCTCAACAGCGCAATAAACCCGCTGATTTACATTGTAGGAAATGACGATTTTCTCATGAAGATTCATAACATTAGAAGGCGGGCCCGCCAGTCTCTGGTCGGTCTGACAGGCGCAGTCCTCTACCGCAAACCGATGGAGGCGGACCAGGATTCGCCGCCTGAGACTCTCGTTCACTCTGACCTGATGAAACGATAAGACGCACAATCGGTTCACCCGAGATACACTTCCGTGCGTATATCATGCACCACCAGAACTTCCTAATTTCCGGGAACAGAGTACAATAATGGCCCATGATTTGCAAGACATTAAGCCCATTATCTAGCACTGTCATACATTATCACCAAGGTGTCATCGCAGAGAGGAAATAACATGTGCTGCTGGAGGCTTTTCTCTATGTGCTGAACGCTATAAGAAAGACGTATCATGATATTCGCAGCTGAAGCATCTCATCAAGTGCGCTGATTTAATGCATCAAGTGTTCAGTATTGTATCAATGCGCTTTTAGTATTTTGCACTTTCTGTATATACCTGTGTTGTCCTTTGACTGCTTCCCTCCAGGAAAAGTTTCGTTCATGTATTGTGCTTAAACATAGGCAGGGACTTGTGTATAATTTGAGATATGTTGCACTACCTTTGCACTGTAAAGTGAAGTATTTGGTATCCATGGTTTATGTAACTGAGACTCAGTACATAAAGGCTTTTGTATAGAGGCACATTTAAAGATCAGAGTGGTTATTCCGCAGCTCTTATGTTGTACGTTTGATAAGAGAAAATAGACATGAATTTAAAAAGGAACTGCAACATTGGGCTGGGATCTACAGTCTGAAGAGATGGTGCAAGAAATGTTGAAAACTTTAGCAAAAAAAAAAAATCATAATTAAAAGTAGATCCCCTGTATGTTAAATGTTTACTTATATATATATATGTACAGATGTATTAATAACAAAATGTACTCACTCACAAATTAAAGTACTTATTATGCTGAATTCCACATGTTGAAATATTTATCATTATATTACTGGATCATTATTACAGACGAATAACCATGCAAGGAGAAACTATAGGACCGCCTACTAAAACTAATGTGTCAATACAACAGTTCTGCTCCACAGGTTGTATTCAGTTTTTGTGGAAACTGCTGCAGGGACGTGTTGATTTAACTGTATGATCATGTGTGAGGCTGTAGACAGTCCAATGAACTGTGTTTCCTCATATAAAGATGTTATAGAGATAGCTCTGTTATTTTTGCCATCAGTGTTGGTAGGCTAACACT